>JABXWE010006000.1:0-45694 GCA_014611495.1 Limonius californicus | reverse complement strand
TAATATTTTAAAAATACAAAACGTACAAAGATAATTTTGATACTTCGGGATAATATGCTTTACCATCTAAGGTTATCGAATGTGCAGTCAGATGAATTTTAAATTTTGTGCCCTTATGCACAGGACGATTTTTTGACGACTTGCGGATTTCGAATCTATAAGGCATAAGCAACAAATTGGACTACTTCAACAATTTTCACTCTGAAGTGCCCACTAACTTCGCAGCGCGGGCACTCTACTATATATGAACATTTTTATATTTATTATTTATCTGTCAAAATATGAATTTCAATTTTGTAATTTGATCCAAGTATCCTTTGGTTATATTTGTGTAATTATGGAATCGTTGATAAGATCATTTTGTCCGTTGTTAAGAAGTTTGTTGATGAAGGGAGAGCAATTTTGTAATTACATGTGTGCACGCATTTTTTTGCTCCTGAAATTTAAAATCAATTAAGTTTGTTTATTATAATAAAAATACGTTTGTTCAAATTATATAACGAGTTTCTTCAAAAAAATGGAGTGAGATAGTTTAACTTACAAAGTAAAGTTTTGAGAAAGTGACTCCTGTTCGAAGTTTGAAGAATTAGTAGCTGCGCACCGGAGCTTGGGTCGCTGCGTGGAAGGCTGCTTGAAGGTTATCGACGATCCTTAGAAAATATTCACATTTGGATG
Organism: Limonius californicus; assembly: GCA_014611495.1. NCBI lineage: Eukaryota > Metazoa > Arthropoda > Insecta > Coleoptera > Elateridae > Limonius > Limonius californicus. The sequence goes on along the minus strand of JABXWE010006000.1, from coordinate 45,019 downwards.
AAGAGATTGCTCAATAAGGTAAATCAAATATTACGTACCTATGCAGGAAGCACAAGAGTACCAGAGAACAGAGGAAACACCACAGAATAATATTTAAAACTATCCTAGTTTTATTTAGAGTTTTTTTAACAGGCATTTACAGGTTATCGTACGCAGACCGGCTGACGTGTTGAACCAACTCGAGTTAGCTGCGTATTTGATAGTTCATTTAAATGTCCATTTTCTGTTAGAAATCAAAACGTTATGTAGAACCGACTTCTGGGAATTGAGTAATCATGTTCGAGAGCTATACCGTGGTATATTTTGTTTATTAATTGGCGACAAGTTTTAAATTTGTCAACTGGCGCCCATTTATTCTTAATTTATTAAAAGTTATCATTCTATTTAAAAATATGATTGCAAATTGCAAGGAAATTTAATTTATTATTTTTTTCCTCCTTAATTAAAATTATATAATATAACAATGTGTATATATATATATATATATATATATTTTATAAGCGCAAATTTTTATCAAAAAATGTTTACCCTAAACACCAGAAATAGTTGATGTATACAGTCACAAGCACACTTTATGAAACGTAACACAAATAAGCATCATAATACTTGCATATGGCGTACATACAAATATGAATGATGTAATAATTTATGCTAATCTATCCGATTCATCTACTGTTAGCAGATAGATTCAAGGTAATGTTGGTTTGATGTGTTATAGTTGGCTCTACTGCCACCAATAGAGGAATGATATAACTATAATTGTACAAAACAGCTCCAATGCGGCATATACAATATCCAAAACCTGCTATTATTACTATAAAAGTGCACTGGAGCTAACATTTTACTATTCGCTTTACTGCATCAATGTTTTTTGTGTTACAGCTTCTGTGACGACCTTCATGATTAAGTGCAAAAGTCCACTCCCACTCTTTTAGATTTCGCAATTCCCTAATAAACTGCAACACGGGTTGAAATTTCTTTTACCAAATTGTTACAACAAATGGCTTTTATTCTGTCAGCTATTTTTTCGTGCCTCATACACACAATGTGACACACAATGCCATACGTTGGTAGTTATAATGAATATTTTCAAGGCGTTTGGTTTTTAAATAAAATACTCGCCGTTATTACTAGTTCTAAGAGTCATTAAACGCTCGCCTTAAGGGACTACACACATTTGCTTCTTTCTTTAAATGTATTAGGGCAATAGATATTGTCGCAATTCTGTTACTTGCAAGCACATGGTAGACCCGTCAGTATTATTTAATTGTCTCGCTGGATTTTCTAATTGGAGTACGAAATGTAATGATAACAATATTTAGTATATTGCATTGTCTATGCCTTTGTTTTGCTGAATATATCATTGAGATTGAAATCGGAACGTTACTTATTTACAGTAAATATGACACTTGTTTTAAAAAAAAATTAACACTATTTATGCAAGAGCATTTAGCAATATTGTCTATAATACGAGTGTAATCATTTTACAATACAATTTCCTTCTTGCTTATACTGTTAGTCTTTTACATTAATGCTCAATTGTTTAAGTAGTTAAAGTAGCGTTCGAAGCTATTATGTGATGTTTATATTTGTTAATACACAAAATGTCTTCTTCTCCTTCTTACATGACGTCTAGAACCTGAGTTTACCGGTGTAGTGGTGAATTCTAAGACGAGGGACCTAGAGGTATAGTTCCATGTGGTTTCATATTCATAGCTGTTTTTGCTATTCTGTGACTTTCCATCCTGTGGATGTGTTCGTTCCATGTTCGCCTACGCTGTCTTATCCGTAGTACAAGTAGTGTTTCATTTCTGACCCTGTCTTATAGCTTTTTCCCAGACCACCATTTTTAAGGTTTCATAGTACCATTGAGTATTGATGGTTCTTTTGCGAGGCAAATAATCAATCAGAAGAATTCCGTTCGGGTCTGAAAAACGTTGGCATTACTTTTATGGATGAAGGTGTTTGTATGAACTTTTTAGAATTGGTCGGAAGATGTCAGCGATGCCATTAAGGAAACTGTTGTTTAGCATTAGGTGTGTAGTAAGATAACTATGTTCCATCTTCCATCACTACGCGATCCAAGAATCCCTGTCTGTTTGTGTTCTGTCGAGGCTTCGTATACAACAAAACGAGAAGCATTAGGGAATCCGCTTGAAGTTCATCATTTGTGAACCTTCTGTTTTGTCGAATGTGTGAATTAACACCAGTTTTCAATTCTTCGGTGATAACAAATGGGCGTCCATATATTGCTTCATCATGCACGTTTGTTCTCTTTTTCTTCACTATCCGATACAAATTGCTAACTTTCTCTCGTCCATCACCTTTTAACTGGCTATCAATGAATTCCAACTAGGCGAGTGTTCCTTGCATTGAAAAAACGAATCACCAATCATACCTCACAATCGACGAAATTGATGATCGATATGATTAATGAAATACTACTGAAAAATAACGCCTAAAGCACTCAAAAGCTCGGAACTAATAGATAGCGTCACAGACAAGACACCTTCCCGACTAGGTTGCATTCTAAAGCGTCAATTTGCGTAGTTTATAACGAAGTTCTTGGGAACAATGCATTTTTAAATTTATTTAGGAAATTTTCGCGTTGTTAGTTTACCGTAAGAGCGCGCGTGGCGCTGCGAGTGGACTTTAGCGAGGCGTTCCCCACTACCCGCTTCACGAGGAGCGAAGAGCCCGAGCCAGATCAGATGGGAAATGGGTACAAAAGGAGCTCCCCGAGGAAAAATCAAAAACTTTTGAGTCCAGATCAGAAGAGAGTAGTCGAGCTTAGAAAACCTGTCCTGACCTGAACTTGTCAAATAATTTAATTCAAAACCTGAGAACCCTGCCTGAAATCCTGAGAAATTCTGTTTTAATCTGGTGCGAACCACATTCTTACAGCAATTACGTTTCCCTGTACTTTTGCCTAACCTGGGATTGTAATCCCGAGTTTTGTAAAAGTAAGTCCAGTTTAAATAAAACCCTTACACTGAATTAATCTGGGTAAACCGCATTCTAGACGTGTATTCCCGTAAATAAATCCGTACACTAGATTAATCTGGCGCGAGCCGCATTCTTCTGGTTTCACCTCCTGTATATAAATCCCGAGTTTTGCTAAACACAATCCCCGTTTAAATAAATTCGTACACTGGATTAATCTGGGTAAACCGCATTCTTCCAGTGTTTCCTGTCCCGTAAATAGGCCAGAATAATTAAAGCAAATTCACGTATTTCACTGTAACTAGCGAAACCCCAGCGAGCGAATTTACTACGAATCAAGTAATATACTTTTGCCGGCCGAGGCAACCTACGTTTGAATTGTAAACGTTCTAATTCCGCCGAATTTAAATTCACCGATAAAACACACCGAACTTTGACCGCTTGAAAATTCACAAACTTGATTCAACGCACCCGAACTAACTTTTAGTAACGACACCGTAGATTCCAGTCTGATATATCCTGTTTATTAATAATATATTTGATTTCTATCCTCCAGCAAGCTGTTAACCTCACATTCCGAGCTCCGCGTGCAGGCCAAGTACAGCAACGATCCGTCTCGTGTGCAGTGGACTGAATTACCGACATTCCAGGACCGGACTACGGAATAATTAATTTCATTCATTTCATTCATTTCATTTCAGTTTAATTTTCTTGTGTATCTATTTAACTCCGAACTTAGAAATTTTAGTTGCATGTGTTGTTGGAATAATCAAATACTTTAATTAAGGTAGAATTGTACAGTATAGGGTTAAACATTATAAACTTTTAACAAACTTTATATCCAGCGAACCCTGGGCTATGAGCTTGCCCGGCACGTCTACGAGTATAACAACTTCAAAAACAGAATACCTTGGGATCGTGGCAGAAAATGCAGACTTGAAGCTGGCGACCAAAGAACGTAAATAAGATATTGCAACTCTTACAAATACCTGGGAGTAAAGAGATCATTTACAGACAAAAGTAGAGAAAACATACCTTTTCATTCTTATCGCTCAAAGAAAGTTACCAATTTCTCAGTTAAATCCGGTGTTATAGAATAACAAGGTAACAAAAAACAACGAAAACGACCATCTATAAAACCATAGTAGAAAGCATTAGTACATACGGCTCAGACAATTGGGATTGAATAAACGCGACAAAGAAAGGCCTCTTGCTCTGCATTTCTGACAATGTAGTGGCATATTGAGGATCGAGAATGTAAGGACAGAATCACAGAAATTATGGCGGTAGCATAAACTATATTGGATGCAATATGCACAAAATGATTCTTATGGTATGGACACCTAGATGTATGGAAAGCATCAGATGACTACAGAAAGTATGGCAACGGAAAAGGAGAGGAAAGAAAAAGAGGAAGATCCCAGGAGCTGGAGAGAAGACGTACAACAAGCTATGGACGCAAAACATTTCTTTAAATTCATTTAATGCGATTTTTACAAATTATTTATGCAAAGCTTTTAATATTTTATAATGGATGACCTGCATATTTTGTCACTGGTCCGCAAACTAATTAATACACATATTTAATAAAATAATATATAGTTCTATATGCTTAACATGTGGCACATTTTTATGGTAAAGTCTCTTGTTTTCTTCTCCTCTACGCGGTAGCCTACTCTCCATTGCATACTACCTCGCCGTTGCCCACTGCCACTATGAGGCTGCCGCTTCTCCAATACCACTCCTCTCCCTTCTCATATAAGCGTCCGTCCTCTCTAAGTCGCTTAGTACTTTTCTGCTGGTACCCACCGCTGACTCATCCCTCTGTATGGCAGCCCTCGTGCCAATACCACTTCTTCCCACTCCGCCCCGTCGCTCTTCGCTATCTACCCCTACTCTACCTTTCTTGTTTCGAATGGTTCACCTTGTAGCATCCTTCTATAAAACTTAGGGCAATATATTTGTTCTACCAACAGGAAAAATAGATACCAAAGAAACTTACTTTTCCTAAACATCTAATTTTTATTTTTTTTTATTGTAAAACTAAAAGTTGAGTATGTTAAAATTGTGATGTTTAAACAATTTCTATTGCCCCAATATCAAATTTGATTCTCTTTTTTAAATAATAATAAAATATATTGTTAGTTTATTTTTAAAACCTTATGGAAGACCATATTCATATTGGTAGCTATTAGCATTAGCATTTACATTAACAACACACTGACTGGCCTTAATACACTAAAATTTCGTATTTTTGGCGGCGATATTCTTTTCCACCATAAGGAATATAACAGTAACGACGACTTGTTTGAACTTTTCCAATAGCAATAGTACCATCGGGAGCATAAGCTCGTCCAATGTATAAGGTTTCACCATCTGCAGTTTGGCCACCCTTAATTGCATTCGATGGAATATTTCCTTTGGTACAAGGCACCCATTTTCCAGTGCAATTACAAAGCATTTCATATTCATGTAGTTCAACTTCCAAACCGTTCCACGGTATGTAAGCAGTTTTGTACTCAGAGTGGTATTTACCAGGAACCACACTTCCTTGGTAATTGCATCTGATGACATATAAAAGTGACGATCTGTCTTCTCCACCAACAAATCCATATGCAGGTACAATTCTGCCAGTAGTAGCAGACATTTGTTATCTTGTGAGATACCAAGAGGTTTTCCTCCTTGTTGGATGATCCAAGATCCCGTAGCACCCCATCCAGTGCAGACGCCAACGTAACAAATAGGCACGTGTTCAATGTCAGTCCAAGTTATAAACGGCCGGGGGTTATTGTCGTAACCAGCCGATATGGTGTTGTTGTTCCAACAAACCCAGAAAGCACGAAACTCGTCCTCTTCGAGGATGTTTGGAGTTGAAACTTCAATTTTGTTGGGGTTGGTACGATTTTTGCGAATCGCACATTTGGTGTTGTGCCATCCTCCAATGAAGACTTCATACATGGGGTCACTTTCTGCAGAAGTTGTAGTTAAGGCTATGTGGGCGTTACTGGATCCACGGACTTTGAACTTTATATATCCCTCGTTGTTTGGGTAAAAAGTGTAGTGTAGCCTGTCAGGAGTTTCAAGTTCTACAAAAAAAATTTAAAGATCAGACAGTGAAACAAGGGATAATACAAAAAAGAAAATTGTCTACCTGTAATAGCATAGGCAGCGATTTATGTGAAAGGAGGAAACAAAATTATGTAGTTGAAGTAGAAGCAAATGGGGGTTTGTTCAGAAATCAGTTTCAAAGTTGATATTCATATAATTTTAAAAGTGTTGTAGAATTCAGAATTGATATGCTCTAATTGTAAGCTTCTGAAATTCTAAAGTTTATTTAGCATTGACGTGTTGATTGATGTTCTTGCTAAGATAGCAAGTGCTTTGTATGCAAATGTTTTTCCAAAACCGTGGCACACACACTGAAGGGTTTGTATAATGACCAGATAAAAATCCAGAAAGCAACAACTGTATATCATGCAGTCATCATGACTGCATTGATATCGACGACTAGTTAACTAAATTTAAAAACTTAGAACAGATAAGAACGAGTAGCCTAATGTAGACTGCTGATATAGTAATAGACATTGATACAAATATCAAAACTAGTAGACCTATGGGCAGAAGACATATAGAGGAAAAACCAAAATAGGGAAATAAAATACATAGGGATCAATTTGGAAAGAGTTACACCATGAATATTTGAGAAGCATAATAACCGAGTCAATACAAAAGAAGATAGAAAGGAGACAACTTCACTGATGTGTATACATACTACAGATGGCTCCATAGAGAACATGCAGAAAAGTACTAAAAACAAGAAGACTAAAAACAAGAAGCAGGGGAAGACGCCGGAAGGCAAAAGTATATGAGAAGAAGAAGACACCTACGACTAGTTAACTAGTCCAAACGGTTTTGCCCCATACCCCGTGATCATACTGTAGATTCAATGATACAAACTCCATATTGTCGTGTGGCTTGGTTTATAACAGTATTTTCAGACAGTGCCACTGGCTTGCAGACTGCAACGTATATGACTTGCTAACTAGCCTTTTAGTGCCTGTCAGTATTGGTCTTACGTACAGAGATCTGTTACCAGAAGTTACTAATGTGGATCTTTCTAGAATGTTGTTTAAAACTTCCTTATAATGGATAAGCATAATATTCCAAGATAAGTTTAGTTTTTTAGATTTTCCAGGCGAATTTACTAGCCTATTTTCATTCTGAGATGCCGTAAACGTTTCCACATAACCTCAAATACCAACAGAAATCGAACGAATGTTAACATTCGATGAATTGGAATATTACGCAAAAAATTCAGAGGAAATCAGCGACATTCAAGTTGCGATTCGCAGATTAAAGTCTTTGCTCCTGCAGATTGTAATAGTAATAGCAACTGGGACTTTCATAAATGAATTGCCTAGACATTGACGTACAGAAAGATAACGCTTCTAAACAATAATGATGCAAGACCAACAATACTAGAATATATTATGAGGAAGAAAAATGAACACGAAGATCCCCCAATTTATCGTTTATCGGAAACCCTAAAAAGCAATGTCAACCTTCCAGGTGATTCTAAACCGATAGATTTTTTCTAGGTACTGTTTTCAGAGGACCTTTTACAAACGACCGGGGTGGGGGGGGGCGGACAAACCACAGAGTGCAGGAGGACAAGTATTGAATGTAATAAACTTATAGGTCAATGTTGTTTAGGGGTTATCATCCATTTTTGTGTGTCAGCAAAGCATTGGAGCAGAAATCGCCTTTATTTTCATTCAATTTTTGGTCAGACCATGTGGAAAAATCGTTTTCTAAGGTTCTGCTTAAACAGATGAGCATTTATGCAAAGACAAGTCAATAATGGAAACTAGGTACTCTGCGTAATATAAAGAGTATTCCAGATCCAGAGAATGTAGGTTCGGTGGTGAATGTATCAGATTACTAAAACAATTACCAATATGGACGACCCCGATCACGTTTTCGTTGGAGATAATAATTTGCAAAAGGTAATAAGATACGTGTAGCTGGGACAACGAGTCTTAATAGAGAAATAGAACCAAACGGCTGAAGTCAACAGAAGAGCCCAACTGGGACGGATAGCCTTTGGGAAGCCATCGTTCATCATATAAAAAAGTAAAACGTACCAGTCCATTTATGAAGACGAGTATTTGATCAACACGTCCTCCCGGTCCTCACCTACGTCGCCCAGACATGAACATTAATAGAAGCAAATATGGGCAAAATTGCCAAATTGTAGAGAACCATGAAACGACAAATGCTAAACATAAAATTAAGCGATCTAAAGAAAAACGAATGGATCCGCTAAAAGAAAACAGAAGTCAAGGAAGTTGTTCAACATGTAGCTTCGCTTAAATGAAGATTTTGTAGTCGAACAAAGAGACAAAGCGACAACAGGTGGAGCAAAACAATGGAAACTTGGAGACCACGGACACCGAACGACTGACAGGTAGACCATGGACAGCGAAACGACCTAGTGGGTGACCACAGCTCCGATGGCTGGATGATATTAAGAGGAATGCAGGATTAAATTGGAAAAAATAAAATGCCAAATCGAAAGAAGATAGATAGATACAGAGAGAGAACTTTCATTGGACAAATCTATGATTCAGTGGCGTGAAAGAATGGTACGATGAAACGTACGACTTACAAATACGAGTATAACTGGAATATTGCGAGAAATAAGACGGAAAATCAGAAAAAATTAATGAAGAAAAAGCTGAAGACATGTAAAACAGTGTACAAAAGGAAAGGTCCTGTAACTAGCTAAAAAGATGAAAGCTATGTAAGAATATTAAGTACAGGACCCAGACATAACATAGTAGAGGTTGAAACCAGATGAGGGCCAAAAAAGCTAAAACCACATCGTGTTGTTGACTATAAAAACATTGCATGTATCCGCTCTGACTAAATGATGGCACATTATTCCACCATCGGGAAGACTATTCATTGGTACAGAATCCTTTTTTCCGTTATGTAAATATACGCATACGAAAAAAGACAAGTGCTGCTTGTTGAAATTCAGAGAGGAGATACTCCCCAGGTCCCAACTAAGGACCAGATAATTATCTAACATTATTTGGAACTTATTCTTAATACATAGAAGAATAAAGCGACGGCTGTAGAAAATCCTTTATTATATATATATATATATATACACAGGGAATTTTTCTTTTTAGTATACATAGCCTATGTATACTTTTAAAAGAAACGCGTCAAATTCGCCTATTGTGTATGCAACCAACTATACCGACAACTAAAAATCGGAAACAAACGTCACTATAGTTGTGAATTATTTGAGTATGAAGGTTATGTTGATGCAGTGTTTATATTAAATAAGTATTTCACCCTGTATATAGGACGCAAATGATGACTATTTATTAAATAAAAAGTTGCAAGAATCTACGAGCCGTATTTTCTATACCGTGGGCTGACTTTGAATACGCTCCATAGGGAAAGTACATGCTGTTACGATTTAAAATCGCCGAACACTATATGTGGGCCTGGACGTCCCCAGGTGTAGCAGCGGCTAGCTGACCAGTGGAGAAGGTCGTGGGTCCTCGAAGAGGGATGTGCGTGGCGCCAGGTAGTCCACGCTACTACTAGGCAGATAACAAAATCCCAACGAGACAGACCACCAAATTCTCGTTGGGTCCAGACTGTTCTGTTAATAAGAATAATACACACAAATAGGCATCGGTAATTATATATCATATATTCAAGATAAACCACCCGAATTCGGTACCAAATTACCCCATACAACACAGCATAAATAACAATGTTCATATAATCTTAAATGATGATATCGGCAAAAGTATTAAAAGTGAACTGGGACATATAAAATATTATAAGCCAAGAACAAAGGCGAATGCTACCAGTATATAGCTTCTAATATCAACAACCATAAACAAAACTGCACAAATTACATATCACAATCTTGGTACGCTACCTGTAGTAGCAGCTTCTCACCATTAACCAGATCCAAAGTAGATTGACAAGGAGTCACTTACTCCGACCTTCTGGGTGCTTCCTTCCAGGATGACGGCCACCCTCCACCAGGTCGCTCTCCGCTGCACGCAGAAACGCAGTCGGGCGCGTCAGTTAGAAGAGGGGATCCGCTCCGACAAAGCTGCGCGATCCAACGGAAAATTTTGGGCCCGGAACGGCCGACAGATGTAAACTGACGTCAGTGATACCATTCACTTCAGAATTTGGAAATGGATAACAAGATAGTAGCGGTAGCTCTGACTTCGAACCTTTCGACGTACGCGGCTACTGTAGTAACGTAATCCCCAATGTAAAGCCTCCACAACGGAGAATATGACGCCTCAGGGCTTCGAGATTACACAATCTAACTCACAAAAAAACTCGACTCCACGAGCCACGAGTTTCTTAACACTAGTAGCCCCAAAACGGCACTCACAGATTCCGCATTCGTTATATCCGGCTAGAATGCCGCGATTCTAAATCACCACGAATGTGAAATTTGAGGACACGTGAACGGAAAATTTAATTTAACAGTTACGAGCGGCGTACGACACTCTTTCGAAGCAGCTCGACCAAGACTCTCCTACTCAAAATGATTTTCACCCCCCTTATTTCAATGATGCGCGAAATAGCGTAACAAACTAAACAAAATATGGAAAGAACACTATGCTAAAATACTATACACAGAGGTTAACAGAACGACAGAGGACCAAACAACAGACGGCGGCGTAACAGAAGAACAAAGAAACGAAGACATAAATGCACCATCCCTAGAAGAGGTCCAACAAGAGATAAACAGTATGAAAAATAGTAAGGCACCAGGAGAAGATGGCATAAGAAATGAATTGATAAAATACGGGGGAGAAAAATTACACAAAAAGATACGTACACTAATTGAGCAAATACGGAAACAAAACGAGCGGCCAATAGATTGGAATACTGGGATAATACACCCCATACACAAAAAAAGGGGACAAGGAAGATTGTGCAAACTGTAGAATCATAACGCTCCTGAATACGACGTACAAACTGTTCGCCAGCCTACTCAACAAAAAATTGAAAACGCACACAGAAAAAATACTGGGGGACTACCAGAACGGATTTAGACCTGGCAGATTCACGGTTAATGCAATACATGCACTAGAGCAAATCTGTCAAAAAGCTTGGGAATACAATAGAAATATACACATAATATTCATTGCCTTCAAAAATGCGTTCGACAAAGTAAACAGAAAGTTACTGATACAAGAAATTAAACTTTTGGGAATGCCACTAAAAATAACACAACTATTAGAAATATGTCTGAAAGATACAAAAGCAAAGGTTGAGTTCGACATAAATGTAGGAGTAAAGCAGGGAGACGCCCTATCCCCGACGCTCTTCAACTTGGTATTAGAAAGCATTATCCGCAAAGCAAAAGTAAACAAAAATATTATAACAGATCAAGTTCAGACAATAGCTTATGCAGATGACTTAGCAATAATAGCTAAGACAAAAGAGGACCTAATAGATGCAATACAAAGACTGAACAAAGAAGAAATAAAGTTAGGCCTACAGATAAGCGAGCAAAAAATAAAATACATGAACTACGGAAGGAATAATACCACAGATAGACCTTTACAAATACACAACTATACCTTCGAAAATGTCACAACATTCAACTATCTAGGAGTAACAATAGGAAACGGAAAGGAATGAGTAAAACAAAGAATACAGAAAGGAATCAAAACTTATAATATTAACAAATCACTGCTATAAAAAAACCTAACTAAAGCAACACAAATAATAATTTATAAGACAAAGACCAATCATCACCTATGCAACAGAGACCATCGCACTAACTAAACTGGATGAAGATCAAATGAAAAAATTAGAAAGGAGGATAGTAAGAACAATACTAGGATACAAAAGAGGCAGAAGAGGGAGAAAGAAGATTAAGGACAAACCAAGAGATAGAAGAAGTATTAGAAGGAGAAAATATAATGAGACGCATAAAAGCACAACGTCTAAAATGGTTAGGGCACATAATGAGAAGAGCAGCAACGGATATAATAAAAAGGATAAAATACTGGAAACCTCTCCAATAACGAAGAAGAGGGAGACCAAGAATAAGGTGGTGGGACAACATCGAGGAAGATTTAAAAATGATGCAGGTATAAAACCGGGAAAAATGTGTGTACAGATAGGAAAAAATGGAAGGAAATAGTCAAGAAAGCCAGGACACATAAAGATTTTTAATGGAAACAGTAGAGGAATGATCCACCTCATTAAATGGATCGTACATCTTCTCCAACCTGGGAGAAGAAGCCGTAATCCTAAGGATTGTAAGGCTTGATGATGATAAAATATTTCAGCACTTATAAGATTTAAATTTAAAAGACTACGTAATAGTTTTGGTTCCAGAACAACCTCGTAGATTTAAAAATTATTGACATTGTGATTGTAAAACTTTGAGGCCCATAAATATCGGCACAAATTGAGGCCCGATTCTTAAAATATTAAGTATTGTAACAAGAACGCTCTGTAGTGGAAGATTCAAACTGTATATAGAATTCAAACTATTTTTTACATTTCAAAAATGCTCTAAATTTAACTACTTAGGCCCCCTATCAGCCGTTTTTTAAGGAAGTTATCTGTCTCCTCCACTTCAGGGCAAATGGGCAATCATCACTAATCACGTGATCAGTTCTTGCGTACACCAACTTTAATGTTAATTTTAAATTTCCCTAAAAATGACTTACAAAATGTGACTACATTTTACTACCTCTTACATGCAATATCAAACCTTCATAAGAGACAATAAATAAGGAATGTCAATTTAAGGTTAACTTATTTTAAAATTGTAGGAAATGCTAAAGTTGAGTGAAAAGACACCAACAACAGCACAATCAATGTCCTCAAATAATCCAAAAGTTCCGTCAAACAAGGCAAATTTGAAAAGCAAACTCATTTGCACGCCACCAAAAGACTTACAAATGGACACTGATGGTGATTTATTTTCAACATCGGCCCGAAGTACAAAAACCGACGTTGCAACACTTACAAAAGACAGAAAAAAATGTGAATCAAACAAACTTTTGCATAAATATACTGAAAAAGTAGTTTTGCCTGAAGAAACAACTCAGAAGTTTAATCAGCTTCTTGAACACATCCTCGAGAACACAAACAATAATGACTTATCCAAGATAGGTTTGTATTTACCCCAGATTTAGTTTAGTGTTTAATCTTATCCATTTTTAGGAGATGTTGCCTTAAGAGACAAAGACTTACTGAATCGGTCATTCATGGAACAACTTGTAGATGAAGCAGCCCAGCTAAAAGCTTCTGGAACCACCAAGTTGATTACAATTGATACAATTTTAAGCCTTTTTCGTGTTGTGGAGCTAAATTTGAGAGCAGAAAATCAAATTTCACTTCTTCATGATGTAAAATGTCCAAATTATTTTGTCACAAGATTTTAATTAAACTTTGTAGGAAACCAATAATATTGAAAGTACGGGACAACTGGAGAGGATTTTAGGGACTGCGGATGCCTGTCTGTTGTGTTTACACATAATGACCTCACCGAACATGCCCAAACGGATTTATTTAGAGGATATGATCAACCGGGTGGTTACGTGTATCAAAAATCTATTGCAAAATGATAGTTTTTTAGCTTCTGATAACACAAATTGCGTGAAAAGTGAAACAAGTAAGTTCAAATGTAAAAAATATAGTTTTTTAGCAGCTAATGAAGTAACTTTTTATACTTTGAGATTAATAAGTGATTCTTAAATAATATTTTAGGTGGAAATAAAAGATTGAAGCAAACTCTGGAAGATCTTGAGGACAAAATCTTACAGTTGATAATATTGCTGACTGAATTCTTAAATATCCAAGTTCTAATAGACGCATTAGTACTTGAAGTCTCTTCCATGGCTGTTTCATCATTTTTTGCTGAAAATATTAGCAAATTGCAGCCTGCTTGTTTGAAGCTTATTACAGCTGTAGGTCTAAACAATCTGTTGCAAATTTTGTGTACATTTAGAGAAATGTTTCAGGTGTTTCTACGGTATGAGAAGCATCGTAGGTTGACTTTCGAGTTCATCTTGGATTCTGCCATTAACGTGCATAACACCAAAACTAGTCTTTCTAAAGAAAAGATACGGTTGTTAACTGAATTGGTTTTAAATCTTATACAATGTGTTACAATATTTCCAGAAGACATTGGTAGTGATATTTACAAAAGTGGAAAAGCAAGAAAGGTATTTTCATTTCTGCAAAGATTGCAATTCTATTTTTTTTGTAAATAATTGCTTTTAAAGGTTTACATCATTTGACTTTTTAAATTTTTACTCCACTGCAGGGGCTTAATTTTCATACATACTGACAAATAGAAATCTATTTCCACAGAAAATAAAACAAGTTCAGTAAGACTTTAGAGGGCGGGGATGGCTGAGTGGTAGAGAGCCAAGCCTTTGGATGTAATAGTCCAAACGCTTCCCGGTTCGAATCTCCCCAGGGTCAAATTTTTATAATTTCCTGGGTGACCGATACTGGGTCCCCGTCTCCATTTGCCATTGGGGATCAAATTAATGGCACTCCTCGAATTACGGTCGCATTAGAGGAATAACAAGACCCTAAACAAAAAAGCATTCACACACAGCACGCCTCGACACTGCGCAAGCGGTACAAACGAGGATCATGATAGAGAAAGAAAGAAGAAAGTAAGACTTTATCTATAGAAAACTTATATAGATAGGCACATGGGCTTTCAAATCTTAATACGATTTTTTGCGAAGTAAAAATAGAGATGGAAAACACACGGTCAAAAATTAATTTAACGAAAAATTTAAAATGAACAATTGAAAAATAATACAGGAAGAGACGAGATAAGTAAACACATACATACAGAAGATACAAGGAAAGAAAAATATATTCCAACAGATTATAATGGATCTTAATACAGATCAATAGAACCATCGGAAAAACCACTAAAAAGGAAAGCAAAAGAAAGAGATTAATTACCAAAAATTAATTACTACCTAATAAAAGTGAAACCGTGGGATCTTAATGCTAAAAACCTTCTCTGGAATTTCTGTCGTTCGGATTCGACGTTAAACTGTAGGTCCCCCGTGTTTCTACCTTAGCGCTGAGGAGAAACACGTGGCAGAGAAGAGGCCGATGCCCAGCAGTGGGACGGAAAGGCTGTTGATGAAAAGTGAAAAGAAGGAAAAAGTAAGAGGTATGACAGATGAAGGAACAAGAGAGAAATGGAAGTATAGAGAGAAAGTTCATCTGAGGGAAAAAGAGAGAATGGGCGAGATAGGAGGAGACGTAGAAAGAAAGAAACAATGAGTGGAAGAACGTTATGTGAGGGAGGGAGGAAGAACGGGTACAAAGGAGGCAAAAATAAATTAACTAAGTTCAAAAGAAAGAAAAAAAAAAAGGGAAAAGAAAAAATGTGAAATAAGCAAATAAATAAAATAAAGAATTATAGAAAATTAAAAATAAATTTAAGTGAGAATTAGAGAAAAAACAAATAAAAACGAATTTATTTTTAAAAAAATTGAATAAGAGCTCCCTTTAGGTTTTGAATGAAGACAGAAATGACAGAAAGAAAACGAACATACCAACTATATTTTAAAAAACAATATTTAAATTTATTTAAAGTTGCGTCGACTTTCAACTGTTACCAGTAATGGGGTTAAAAGTAGAAACTTCAGCGACACCTTGTGATGTTCGTCTGATTTTGGTGCGTTTATTTTAAATGTTTGCTAGATTCGTAACGTTACTTTAATTCGTAAATAGAGCACCTTATGCTACCTTTCCGTTATCCCGAGAGTTGTCCCTGTTTGGCGTGTTTTTATTGGCGGATGCAGGGTAGAATTCTCGAGGCGGGCAGGAAACGCTTTTCGAGATAATTCCAGGAAATTGGCTTCATAGTTGCGTGCAGGCTACTTTAAGAACTTTGTGCTTGAGCAAGGAATTCTTGGCGTGGAGTAGATTGCGGCGCGTAGAGGTTCTGTGCTCAGTCAAATCAGGGTGGAGTTAAACTTGCTCTTGTAATTTAGCTTTGTACAGTGTTCTCGCATTTAAACTCGACCATAAAGTCTGGTTAAATATTCATATATATATAAATCAATAACTTAGTTGAGAATACTGTGACGTTTCTGTTATCGTTTGGTACGGATACAATTAACCCCGTTACACCTTTTAACGTTTCCGTGAAGGTTTACCGTTCCAGCAATATCTCTGTCGCAGGTTATCGTTTTAGGTGTTTAAAAGAACTACTTATATCGGCGTTTTCTTCGGTTTTTCGGAGAAATCCTTACTGTGCAATTAGAAGCAATACACAAATCTTCGCACGTTGTTTTGATTGCTAGTAACGTTAGCGTAGGTGTCATGTCTTTCTATGGCCCTTTTCCTTGCCAAGCAAAAATCAATATTTTTGGCTTTCTCTATCCTGTCGCCGAATTAAGGTAAAAACTATCCCCACTTTATAAGTATTAATTGAGATTGTAAACAGCGATTATTTATTTACAAAGTGCTTGGATATGTAGAAAGTAGAAGTAATGGTATTTTTATGAAATAAAGCAATATTCTGTTGTTAATTGTTCAGTAGCTTTAATAATTAATTTTCGTCACCATCGTCATCATTTCCCAGCCTTTTTTAAGTCCACTGCTGAACATAGGCCTCCATTAACTGTTTCCACTGCCTTCGGTCTTGTGCGGCTCTAATTCAATGCCCCGTAATTCTTTTTATATCGTCGCTCCAACGACTTGGTGGTCTTCCTCTGCTTTTGTCCGCTCGGGGTCTCCAGTTTATTATTCCTATTGACCATCTGTCATCTTTGAGTCTTACAACGTGTCCTGCCCATTTCCATTTCAGCCTAGTGATTCTTCCTATAACGTCCTCTACTTTTGTGGTTTGGCGAATGTGTGTGTTTCTTATTCGATCTTGCAATCGAATACCTAATATAGCCCTTTCCATTTTGCGTTGTGCAACTTGTAGTTTACGTATGGTGTTTTTTGTGAGTGTAAGTGTCTACCTCATAAGTCATCACAGGTAAGACACATGCGCTGTACACTTTTCTCTTCAGGCTGATCGGTATATTGGTGTTAAAAATATCTCTTAGTCTGCCATACGCTGCCCACCCTAAAGAAATCATTCTTTGTAAGTCCTGGGTTTGATTGTCTCTATGAATTCTGATGATATGCCCTAGGTATTTGTATTCTTTCACTATCTCTATAATGCTGTCATCGAGCGTTATTTTCCCTCCAATCACTAAGTTGGTCATAATCTTTATAATCTTTGTCTTTTCTCTATTTATTTTTAGTCCAACTTTCTCTGTTGTTTGTTAAAGTTGGTTTATCATCATAGTCGCATCGCGTAAGTTATCAGCCATTGACACAATGTCATCAGAAAAGTGTAAATTGTTTAGTGGCTTTCCATCTATGCTAATGACAGTCTGATATTTTGAAAGCATACTCTAATACAGTTGTAAACAATTTTGGGGACAGTGTGTCCCCTTGTCTAACGCCTCTTTTTATAGGAAATCTCATACTATTCTTATGTAGTTTTATGCTTGCGGTTGTGTTGCTGTAGATGTTGTATATTAGGCGGGCGTATCTGTAATCGATCCGGCATTGGCTTAAGGCTGCTAAGATGGCATCAATTTCAATAGTATCGAAGGCTTTTTGAAAGTTAACAAACACAAGTACGAGTGGCCTGTTGTATTCTATTGTCTTCTCCAAACGAAGTTTTAGGGTGAGTAGATGGTCGTTTGTGCCAAATCCTGTTCGAAATCCTGCTTGGTCAACTGTTTGATAAAAGTCTAACCTTTTTCTAGGCACTTATGAAGGATTTTGGGAAATAGT
The DNA here is from genome assembly GCA_014611495.1 of Limonius californicus. Taxonomy (NCBI): domain Eukaryota; kingdom Metazoa; phylum Arthropoda; class Insecta; order Coleoptera; family Elateridae; genus Limonius; species Limonius californicus. Next base: position 27,211 of record JABXWE010006000.1, on the reverse strand, counting down.
TTATATAGTTGGGATAGTAAGCTAATCGGGCTATGGGTTCCTATATGTGCCGGATCCCCTTTTTTTATGGATTAGAATCATTAATATTTTATTCCATTCAGTCGGTATAGAGCAGTTATCCAAGCATAAGTTAAAAAGGTCTCTTATTTTATGTAGAAGAACGTCTCCTCCAATTTTTATTGCTACTATCACTATTTGGTCTTCTCCTGGGGCTTTGTTATTTTTTATTTCTTTAATACAATTTCGTATTTCATCAATGTTGATTTCTGGAATTTCCTCAGAGCCCTGATTTATTATTCCAGTTTCCTTCTTTATGTCTTCGGGTTCTTTTTCAAGTTTTACTTTGCTTTGGTATAGCTCTGTGTAGAATGCTCTTACAATTTCAAGTAGTTTTTCTCTGTTAGTCGTTATTTCCCCTTCCTTATTTCTAAGTTTTAATATTTCCTTTCTGCCAGGTCTTAGCTGTCTCCTTAAAACTTTTAAACTCTTTTTAATTTTACTGGTGTTCTAAACTCCGCTGATATTGACTATGTAGTTTTTCCTCCATGTTACAATAAATGTAGTAGTAGTTCGAACGTCTCGAGACCCTATTTTTTGTAGGTAAACCGACCGACTACTCCCCGTTTGAACGTTTTGGCGTGTAACTGTACAAACCGTTTATTTAATATATATTACATACTAATTGTTTAATAACCTACGACTTGTTATTCCTGTGTATTTTCCTTTTCGTACGTATTGTGAAAAATACTGAGATGAAGAGAAAGCACAGCAAGGTAGGTTCGATTTCTGTAAGCTATCGCACTTTTTTCTATTGTATAGTGAGAAGATGAACAGATAGGGGTTAACCTAAATCTTTATTTTTCTGCATTAAGGATGTGCAATTTTAATTACAGTAAATATTTCCCGTTAAAGATATACGCCCTTTACAATGGCGTACTATATGAAAGTATCTATTTAATTCGCACGATTAATTAAAGCAATTTCGCAAGTAAACCAATGAACATAATAGTGCCAGGCAAAGTAGGCCTTTCTGAGTTTGATTTTGAACTAAAAATGTTGACATAAAACCAAAAACGTCTCTTAGTGAGCAAAGGGAGGTACAATACCGATGGAACGGTGCTCATTACATCGCCCTTCGAATCGGAGGATGCAGTACAATAAATAATTTCTTATGAGAATTGATTGTGTGGAGGCTCGAAGACAGTTCCGCACCCTGCTGCCATTTAAACCCCGTTTAAGGTTGTTTGCCAGTGGCGCACTAACCTAGAGGGACCGACGGTTTTAAATACTCTCCGAGGCACCAGGATAGCAGCGTGTTAGCATAGGTTTCCGGTCACCCATGCAAGTGCTTATCGCGCAGATCGTTGCTTAACTTTGATTACTGTTTGACCAGTACTCGCATTTGTCCACCACGCTGTTTTCACAACGAGTGAATGCACTGAAGAGAGGCCTTAACCTTCAACATTGCCGCTTATATGCCTTTACGGGATATTACTTGCAAATCTGCAGCAAAGTACACACTTTTATGTTTTCAGATTAACAAAGACAGGTTAATTCATACCAAGTATCAAAACGCAATTGAGGCAGCTGGCACGTTTCTAACCCTCTTCCTAAACCGATGCAACAAGTCCGAAGATGCAGATAACAAACATTTATTTAAGAGTTTCATTCAAAATCTCACATCGATCGTGAATAATCCTAAATGGCCTGCAAGTGTTTTGTTATTGAACGTTTTGGGGCGGAATCTTGTGAAAATGTTTTCTGACAAAGGAGTTGAGATACTTGCACGAGTTACTAACTTGGAGTACTTGGGTTTGGTGGTGGCTTGGCTAAGAAGAAGCGCCATTGTCATGCAGGGCAAAGTTGAAGAAGTTGATCGATTAATCAAAAATGTGAAAGAACTTGCCGAGGTACTTTAAGGTGTTTCACTTAACTGTTTTTACGTGAAAAAAAAATTTATTTTTAGAAAAATTGGAAAATTGATTCAAACGAAGAAAAGCTTTATTTACTGCAAGAAGCTTTGCTGGATTTTTTAGCGCAAAACGATGATAAAACAGCTCAAGACTCTCGATACTTTTACATTGCACAGTGGTATGATGATCTTTTGGGCAAGAACGTCCCCAATTCTAAAAGCGAATCAGTCATCTCTACAAATAACCGTAAACGCAAAAGAGGGCAAGGTAAGAACTTAACAAATGTTTAGTAAATATTTTATCTTCTATTGGGGCTATAGATGGAACGGATGTATCGAATTTAGCCACCCTCAATTCTCCCGAAAGACTTGAAGCCAGAAAAAAAGTGCTTTTAAATAAACTAAAACCACGGAATGAGTTTATGCCTTCAAAAACTCTCCATACCAGCATTGATCACAATGGTTCTGAACTCATCATTCAATATTTCACCTCAGAACACAATTCGTTGGAAGTTTTTAATCAGTACATCAAAGCAGTACGTTTTAAATAGTGCTAACAGAAACTTTTTTAAATCTTATATTACTATTCATCTTCCAGATTTTGATTGGTTTAAAAGATCCTGTAGTGGCAATACGAACAAGTGTTCCAAAGTGTTTCTCACTAATCCTTGAAGCTGATCCGAAACTGTTAGCCCGAAATGACATACAACTGGGCGTAAAGTACTCGTTTCTTGATTCCATTTCGTCGGTTAGAGAAGCAATCATTGATCTAGTAGGAAAGTTTCTTCTGAGCTCTCCAGAACTGCTCGATTTATATTACGAGCAATTATTAGCAAGGATTTTGGATACAAGCGTGGGTGTTCGTAAAAGGATCATTAGAATTCTGCGTGACATCTGCATTGCACAGCCAGACTCTTTGAAGGTTCCAGAGATTTGTACGAAGATTATGCGAAGAGTTAATGATGTTGGTGGTGTTGGAAAAATAGTTGTGGATGTTTTCCAGAGCATTTGGTTCACACCAGAGACAAAATCATCGCTTTCGCGCAAGGTTCAGGGGATTATTGATGTTGTTGCAGCTTCCCAGGATGTTGGTTTGGTATCATTTGAGCAACTTTTGCAAAATGTAAGTTCTAATATGGACCGCTTAGTGTAAAAGGACCTATTTAGATAATCACATATCTTAAGTGTTTTTCATGCTTCTGTCTAGGAAAGCCGTTGAAGCATTTTCTAACCTGGACATAAAATAATAATGCTTCTGTCATCAGTTGCTTAGTTGCATGAACTATCCATCTAACATAGATATTTTAATGTCTTTCACACCATACGTTCTTCCAACAAACCAGCGCCATTAAAATAATAGCTTTTTACCTTTTAACTTGTGAAGGTACAGTACTTTTGGCAGCAGCAAACAAAATTGCCAGCAAGTAATAAAATATGGTTCATAGTCATATTTTTTAAGAAAAGAGAAAGATGTGCAGTGTTATTGTGATTTGTGCCGTGTTTTGTGTAAAACAAATGGCAGGAAGGTAAGTAAAATAAAGTTTTCTATTTACTCTTTTACCCTATAAAACTTTTTTCATTAGAAAAGTTAAGTTTCTATCCGAATTAGCAAAATTTATAATATAGGTATGAGTTCGCCAGTTTTAAAGTTTCTGAAAGTAATCATTTACTTATTACTTCCAATGGTTCCATGTTTAAAAGTCTGTATGTACTATCCGCAAATACATGTAATAATTCTGTAACTCTCGTCTTTCCGTTTTCTAATCTCGATCTGGATCTTTCCACTCTGTTCTGTTCACCCAATAGTCTTCTTGTACATCCTACTTTTACTTTAGGGTTTTTACTTCCTCATTTCAATCTCTTCTTGGTCGCCCTCTCTTTCTTCTTTCTATTGGTTAGCATTCCATTGTTTTTTTGGGAGTCTGTTGACCAGCGGCGGCCGGTGAGGTTTCAACAAGGAAGAAGGTGCATTTTAATTTTAAAATTAAAAATATATGTTATAAGAAAACACTCGCTTGAAGTTCTTAAAAACACGTTAAAAGTTGTTAAAATCCATTCTTGTAAATTGCTTTCAAACAATAATATAAGATAGTAATCGAATTAGTAATTACTTAACAAAAAACACACCCAAACACATTTAATTTTTAAAATGAAATTCTGTTCGTCGATTTTTCATCGAAATAATTTTGTCCGCAACTTTTGCAAATCCGCAAATTATTAATTTCGTTAACTAAACTCCTGCTGACAGACATTGTAGTCAAAGCATTCAAGCGACCGTTAAGCATGGTGCTTCGTAAAAAGCTTTTTGCACGCTTTAATGTGGAAAGCAACGTTTAGCTTCAGCGGTTGTCATAGGCGTTACAATAATATTTCGAAGTTTCGGTGTTTCCATAATCAAGATTATTTTTTAACAAAATGTTAAAATATGGCACTAGATATTTCTTTAAACAGCTTGGGATAAAAAGAAACTACCCTGTCTAAAATATAAGTATACGTTTACAAGTCTCTGCAGAAAAACGATAGGTGTACGCCTATTCTGTGCCTTTCTCCACTTTTTGTGTTAAATTTAAAATCGGCGTGGGCCTGCCTAATGTTTTAATTTGAAGTTTTTCTTCAATCGAAAGTCTTGAAAAGTCAATCTTTAAAGGGTTATTAACACAATTCATTGTTTACTAGTCACTAAACTGCACTTTGGAGTAGAAAACTTTTAGCGCGGGCGAATCTGTTCGGCCCACTAAATGAACGCTATAATCAATAATCATAATATACGGACGGTCAGGCGATGTTTGCCAAATACAGAGAGTCGTGGGGGGCGAATAGATGCCACCTTCACGCCTGAAGATTTAATCGCGAACTTTGCGGCGAAAATCGTGGAATGGAAGACAATTTAAACGTTAGCTATAGAAAACAAACTTTTGCAGAGTTAGTTCATTTTAATTATTGTTTAAATACAGAAAAGGAAAGATTAATTTTAACCAGGGAGGGGGCGCACCCGTGCACACTTATTCAAAAACTGCCACTGCTGTTGGCCATTCTTTGGACATGCCCGTGCCACAAGAGTTTTCTTTTTTCAATTTCTTCTGCGATGCTCTTTTCTGCATCCATTGTTTCGCTTATTGCTGTATTTCTGACTGATTTAGATGGTTTTTGCCATTTCGGATCTATATAGCACCACGCTTTGGACCATTATTATTATTTTGCTTAGAGTGTGCTCAGACCCTATAGCGCGGAAGCTCTGTGGCTTATTGTCTCCCTTAGTTAAATTTGTATAAACAAATATGTGGAGCTACGCGTTGCTTATATTTGTTTTTTTATTCTTATTTCTAGTTGTATCTCGAAGTATATAAGTTAGGGCTCCTATAACGTTTAGGCTTTGTTTTATTCTCTCTTTTACCTTCGTGTTATACAGGCCTTGTTTTCCTACCGCTGCTCCCAAATATATGTACTCTTCACACGTCTGTATAATTTCGTCTCTTCCTAAGGTTAAAGCGTCTTGTTCATATCCTATACTCAAATATGTTGATTTATTCACATTGATTTTAAGCCCCCCATTGATCATATTCCTCTATTGATTTTCTTGTCTTGTATTCAACATGCTTTATTTCTTGCGCCATAAATATCTGATCATCGCCAAAATGTAATGTGTATATTGTTGTATTCTCATCCAATGCAATTCTCATTCACATACATTTTCTCTTCCATTGATCAAGTGCTGTTTGTATATATTTATATCATAAATATGATAAATATCATCGGCGAAATGCAGCAACCCTGCCAACACTTTCGTAACTGTGAATTATTTTGTCAGGTCTGTTCGTAGCTTCACGCTCTTTATTTAGTTGTCATACAGGTTTTTCACAGCCCTGGCTAACGTACTGTTGATATTGCTGTTCACCAATACGATAAATAATTCTGTATAATGTATTGTATTGACTGTATTTGCGTGTGTAGATAATTTTCTATATTGAGAACAGAGGTACAAGTAAGCGTTTACTTACAACATTTCATTTACTACTGTTTTTTCAGTTATAGCATGCAACACAGTTAGTCAGTTGTTGCTATATTATGTTTTACTTTTCAGGCGGAGAAAGATAAATTTTACAATTCAGATGATCTCAAAGGCGATAAGTATTTTTTGTTTTCAGTTATTGATGACATCGCTTGGATTTTGATACTACAGGGAATGAAGACGCTGATGAAAATATTCATTTTTCAAGAGTATTAAGGCTTTATTAAAATTCAAGAAGAGAGCTTGGATTACAACTAAGTTGAAGACATGGCTATCTATCTTTAATACGCTCTGCTGATTAAAGAAGATAACGTAGCTCTTGGTGCCCGATTCATTAGCAGTAGTGATTCCGCAGTTCAGTTGTCATCAAATAGTGCTTTCGATGAAGGAGCTAGAAAAGTCTCACTAAAACAGTTCGCAATGCTCAGTTGGTAAACCTTACAAAATTTCAAAATATTTGCAACCCGCTGTGTATTTTCATGCCGGTTTTAACGAACACAGTAGAAAGCAATTTGAATGCCTCCTAAAATAACCATGAAATTAACTGTACAGCAGCTCGAACTATTCGTAAAGATACGAATAAGAACAATGCTGCCCCACTATGAGACTATGCTGGACTAATAATAGCAACTTTAATGTTTCACTTGTTCAAAAATTACCCTTTTGAATGATTTTTGACAATCATCCGCCTTTTATATTCGAATGGTAATCAACTGCCAAATTAAAGAGAACGTGAATGTTTTAAGTGCAGGTTACAGTTATTTATTGAAAATTTTGTTGTATTTGTATCATCGTGTGGTTTTTCTAAGTGGAGTAAAAAAGCATTTAGTAAATATCTATTTTGTGTATAATTTCATATTGCATATCTATATTTATTTGTGTTTTACGTCTTATTTGAAACAAGACAAGTATTTGATGAATATATGTTGATGGCATATTAAAGCTACAAGAATACACGGCGAAGGTATACACATTTAACAGGAAAATAATGAATTATTTTTTCGATAGAGCGATTTGTGGTACATATACACAACTAAATTTTAAAACCCCTGCCTGCCTAGTTACAGTACACCTGACGTAGTGTATGTTAAAAAAGAATTCAGAAACCCTAAAATCTTTCAGAGTTGGTTGCCTTTCTTTCAAATTTAATATAGATTTCATTGAGGGGTACCAGTCTAGTGGCCGAGGGTCAGATAAGTACGTACAACGTCTTGTTTAATTTAGTTCTACGGGTGTTTTACGCTCTACCCCCACCGCCGCGTTAAAATAGATCCTCTGCATTCCACCATCTCACCTGTGGCAATATGGCAAGAGTGTACCTGCATCCTAGATTAGGCAGTCGCTAACATATCGCTTCTCGGGACTCTGGTTGACTACCTCTCTTCGAAATATACGTCTAATAGACATTTCAGTGTATGGGCATAAACTGGGAGAATCCAGAATATGGACATATCAATGTTTACTGATGGACCTAGAATAGGATGCGGAACTGGGACGGAGTATTCTTCGAAGACTTAAACCTCCACCAAAGCATAATACTAGGTAAAATATCCACCGTCTTCCAAGCAGAGGTAATAGACGTTGCATAGTTTAAATGCAGTTCTTAAACGACAAATTAAGACAACGTATTAGCACCTTCAGCGACTGCAGAGCAACACTACAGACCTTGGGCAATCGTAGACTTACCTCAGGAGTAGTATTGCAGTGTTATGAAACTCTGGAATATATCTCGAAAGATAATGTCTCCGAACAACCTTCATGGGGACCAGAACTTGTAATTCTTGTCTCCTTGGCAACATTAAGTTTTATGCTACGCCAAGAAACCTTGAACAACTTCACAAGATGTTGGGTTAACAATCCAAGCTACCGTCAAGCAAGGACACCCTCACCGAAGACAGCGAAATACTTGCAAACTGTCCTGCAAGAACCTTCGATTAATCTTAGGAATCATATCTGCACACTGCACACTACAAAATATATCTACAAGATGGAACTAGTCAACAACTTCAAATGTCGAGGATGTAACAGTGCGTTCTGTGTCACTGTCCTGCATTTGCAAGAATAACAGATTTCATGTTGGGGGACTTCTGGTCCGATATGCAGGCATCAGCGACACCTTGTTTGCGAACATCCTCAAGTACATCCAGAGGATTGGATGGCTTGAAGAGTAGATGCAGAGGTAGTACAATGGGCCCACTTACTATGGCTTAATGGTTTAATCAACAATCCAGAGGGCCGTTAAATAGCCGTACCAAAAACATTTATTAATTAATTAAACACGTCTTTGAGATTTTTATTCAGTGGTTACGAACAGCTTAACATGTTGATATTGTTTCGTAAAATAGTACAACTACTAAACGTTCATCTGTTAACTGTCAACTTTTTTATTTTAGCTCTTTAAACCAAATGAGAACAAGTTTGACTCGAAGAAAGTCTCAAAAGAACCACCAAGAGCTCTTCTGTTGGCTTCTACGCAGATCGTCGATTGCCTGATAGAAAATATGCTGAAAGTAATGGAGATGCGCACTGCTGGCTCCAATTCGTTCCGAAGTTTGGCCTCGTACTCGACTATTTTATACCTTTTTACGAAAATACAACCAAATCTGTTGGTAAAACACGCCAAAACAATACAGCTGTTTATAAACCTTAAATGTTACTCTAAAGAAGACGTCCAGGTAGTCAGCGACGCGGCTCAAATTTTGACGTTGATCGTTCCGCTGATTCCGAATGATTGTCAGACATTTTTGACTCGAGTAGAACAAGACTGCGTAAAGTTAGCATTTCAGCATGGCGGCCTAGTCATGGTCAGTTCAGTAACATGTCTTGGTTCGATTATCAACTACGTAACCCAAAACTTTAACCTCGTACGGAATTGCTTCAAGAAGTACTATGATTACTTGGTCCAGGTTAAGTTGCAAATAGCATTGAAGACAGATGAGAACTTGTTAAGTGATATTAAGTACAGACAATTTTTTAAACGGGCCCTTTTGTTTGTGGGGTTGCTGTTCCGGCACTTTGATTTTGCTAATGAGGAAATTATGGGGGAGCTACCAGTAGGTTTTATTCGTGTGTTTTTTTTCAATTTGATATTTTAATGACTTAAATTCGCTATTTCAGGAAAGGATCGTAGACGAAGTGTTTGAAGTGTTTTTGTATTTCCTCCAGCAAGACGAGGAAGACATTCAAACGTGTACAGTCATAGCTATTGGGTCTATTTGTGCTCGCCATTACGATTTTATGATGAAAAATCAATTAAAGATTTTCTATCAGCGTGTGCTGACGTCAGATGATGTATCCCTATCATTGAAGTCGGAAGTTCTTTTAAATATCGAGTCATATTTGCGTGAAGAAGATCAACGTATGATGAAAGAAGATTTAAAATGTAAATATTGTTTTACCCTATAAAGCTAAGTTGGTGGTATGGGCATCTTAAAAAAATCGTTATTTAAAATTTTCAAAGTATCAAGGTAATCTATTTTGTTGCTGGTCTAGATTACCCAACATTCCATTATAGTACTGAACGTAAATAAACTATTTCGATGTATAATAGAGAGTTACGCAATCTTAGTTAGGTACTATCCGAGATCCACTGCTCCATTCTATCAGATTTGAGTAGCCATCAATTTTATGGGCACTTACCAACTTAATATTAGTTATTATATGGTAAGATGTGTATACATTAATGCGGGTAAGAACGCAGTGGTTCAAGAATAATACTACTATAGATTTGCCAGGACTTGCACGCAACTCTACTATGTTTTAAATGTAGCTTTAATGTATTGGAAATGGGATTTTTTGTACGAGGAGTGTTCAAATTTAAATAGTAGAGATAAAACACTCTAAGAAGAAGAAGTGTTTAAATTGCATTCTCATCTAAGGCCACTTCTGAACATTAACTTGGTAACATATCCATGGCAATTGTTTCCTTATTATTTGTAGCTATATTATTTATACAGGGTGTTAATGAATTGCAGGGACACACTTCTGGGGCTTAAAGTATACATGAAAACAAACATTTTTTGTTAATAAATATATCATTTCCATCGTTATGGAAACAAATAGTAAGGAGTAAATTGAGTTGCCTACATTTAGGCGCTTCTTAAAGAATCTTTGAGAAGATCTATCCCTGAAAGGAAACACTTTTGACCATACATTTATTAACAAAAATGTTTGTTGTCATGTACACTTTAAGTCCTAGAAATTTGTCCCTGCAATTCATTACCACCCTGTATAACGGCGCATAATAATAAAGTTTCTTACAAATTAATGCGAAAATTCGACTGAAATTCTTGGAAGCTGAGAGCACAATACGGCGATCGATGTCTCTAAAAGTCGGGTGTTTTAAGTGGTTGAACATTTTTTTAAAGACGGGAGAACTTGTGTAGAAAATAAGCCTCATGTAGGGCGAGGTGCAACTTCGGTTAATCGTGAAAATGCAGAAAATGTTAAATCCTTATTCAGCAAGACACATAGGTAACAGTTCCTCACATTTGCCAAATTAGTGTCGAGGTGTGTAGACATAATAGAAATCAAGCTGAAGTATCGTGAATTCAAGGTGGATTCTGCGCGTTCTGGCCGAAGAACACAAATTGAGTCGCTTGCAAATCGCTTCTTCTTTACTACAGCGATTGAGCGAGAATGAGATTAATTTTTGTATTCAATTGTAACAACTAATGAAACCTGGATGCAGTATTTTACTCCTCGCTCAAAACGTTCAAGAATGCAGTGACGTCATACCACACCTCCAAAGCAAAAAAAAACATAAATGGTGTTGTCAGCTCGTAAAGTGATGGCAACATTTTTGTACGATTCTCTTTGTTGATTTTCTTACAGAACATCGTACAATGAATGCAGACACGTTAAGCGAGTGCTTAGGAACAAACGGAAGAGCAGACAAAGTTCTGTTTGCTTTCTCCAAGATAAATCTCGTCCTCATACCGTTGCAAAAACAATTGAAACCATAGAAAAATTTCATTGAGACTTTCTGCCGCATATAGCGTACAATTCTGATCTTACTCCTCCGGTTTTCATTTGTTTGGCTACTAAATGAATTTTTAATAAGGAAAAGATTCAGTCAAATAAGAACGTTACCGAAGCTGGTAGATAGTAGATACGCGTGCAACCCAAAGACTTCTTTCAGGACGGTATTAAAAATTGTCCAGATCAATGGCGCAAGTGCAACGCTAGGCAGGAGCACTACATCGGAAAGTTATACAGTTTTCATCGTTGTAAAACAGTAACGCCCTTTTTTTGTAAATAAATGACTGCTTCAATTTGAACACTTCTCGTGTTTGGTTACGATTTGCGTGTCTAACCTAGTCTTGCAATGTTTCACAATTCTGTTGGTTAGACATGATATAATCAAATTTCAAATTATTATCGGGAATAAAACTTGCAGTTGTTGCTAACCAATTTTGAACGCGATTTTAATATCTTTTCATTTACATGCTTCGTAGTATTTGTGGCAAAAGCTTTTCTAAAGTTTATAACGAAATTTGCGTTTTTGAGATTTGCTCGTAACAGGTTGAATTGCAGTTTTTCCCTTCTACATGTAATAAGAATGTTCTAAATATTTATTACAGGTCTACTACGCAAGTGCCAACAGTACTTACCCTAATTTTAAAAATCAAATTGCTCCTGCAATGTCGTTTACAGTAAAGTATAAAGAACAAGACAGCTTACGTTATAATAACTTTGGATAAGACTATCATCAGTCTTTGCACGTAGACACCATTGCTCCTGCTGCAAAAAAGCGCACATATATTTGTAATTCTTTAATTGTGCCATAATTTACAGGGAAACCACGTTCCAAAGCAGATAACTTAAAAAAATTGGACGACACGTCTTCCAGTATGGTTAGTACGGTGATTCAACAATATTTGAAGCAAATTCTGGAGTCATATCTACATCCACATATTCAGGTGCGAAAACCCGCCCTGGTTATTCTGCAATTAATTCTGCAGCAAGGTTTAGTTAATCCCGTGCAAGTAAGTTTCCTAACTTTCTTCTTAAAGCTTTTGCTACTAAAAATTGCTCTTTTTTAAGATTGTCCCATATCTGATCTGTATGAGCACAGATTGTGACATGACAGTGTCGCATGGTGCTGACAAACAATTGTTAGAACTGGAGGGGAAGTTCCCTGGGTTAATCAATACCAAGTCTTCACTGGGTATTAAATTATCTTACCGTTTGCAAAAAATCATACAAAATGTTCCAATAATCAGAGGGTTCCGATCAAGAGATCCGGCAGAAGAGTACCCCATCTCGTTTAATGGGTATTTATATTCAATTATTCGAAGTTCCCGACAGCAACGACGTGGGTTGGTCCTCAACATGCTGAAACAATTTGATGAAGAAGTGAGTCACAATCATTTGTTCACCATATCCGTCTAATTTTTTTCTTCTAGGATGTTAGCTTATCATACATGCTATATCTTGCTGACACCATAGCATATTTTACGTATATCGTCCAGGATGAACCATTATTTATAATACATCACATTAATATGATGGTCTCCGTCTCTGGAACAAATTTATTGCAGTTGTTTAGAGAGGTATATACTTTTAAAACAGGCATGACAAATCCCTTCAAACTTAATATTTCAGGGCTTAAATAGAATGGCAGAAGCTGAACAACAATTAACTGAGAAAGATGGTGCTATGAAAATTTCAGCTCTCGATGAAGATGATGATGTGGAAGTGTTATTGACTCGTCTTCCGGAAGACACTTCCACACTGCAAGAATACCTAATAGCTGCCCAAGGGTGTTTATTGTTGTTATTACTTAAACAACATCTGAAAGATGTATATGACCTTAATGATTGGTTAGTTTATGATCATTTTTTTTGTTTTTACAGAAATGCTTACTGTTGTTCAGTCCCAGATCTCTCATTCAAGTCAAGCCTATTTTATCTAGACTTGGAACACGCCTGCCCAGTCTCAACACACTCCTTTAATCAATTCTATGACTGTCCTTTCCTAAGATTCCTGTCCAATTTATAAATCTTGGTTTGGTTAGTACCCAATCTCAACTTTCTGTTCAATTGTGGTATTACTGTGTTGAAATTCAGGTGGGTTTTTCAATCCTAGGACTGTTCCTAATTTTGAGACTTCAATCTAACCGTAAAACCTATTAGGTCCACTCCTCGCACTCCTGTCCAATTTTGGAACTTGCGATTTAATATTGGGACTCATTTATTGTACCCAGAACTTTTCTATTTGATCATGTGATTTTTGTCCGGCTTCACGTCTTGCCTTCCATACAAGGACTCTTGCCTAGTACTAGGATTTCCATGTGCATTTGCAGAACTCGCCATCCTAGACCCGTTGCTGATTAATATTAGAACTCGTTCATCGTATCCCAATTTTCTATTCAAGTATTTGATAACTTATTCAGACTCCCTCTTTCAATCCTAGCACATCTGTCTAGTCTTGAGACCCGCCTGTCTAATTTTAGATCCCACCTGTCAAATCGCAGAGCTTTCCTTTAATGTTACGACATTGCTCTCGAGCTCTGGAACTCTGCAAATTGGTCCTGAAACCCACAGAGTCCTTTCTAAGGCTTCTGTCAAGTTTTAAACTTTCTGATTTAATATAATTACGCTTTCATCTAATCCTAGATGTTTCAAAGTATGATTACTTTGTCCACATTCGGGTTTTCCTTTAATCATCAAATTCATGTCTAGTTTTGGGATTCTCCTGTCCAATTTTAGATCTCATCTATCAATCCTAGAACCCTGTACTTCAGCCTGGAAACCTATTGCGTCCCTTCTGATATTTCAGTCCACTTTTGAAATTTCTGCTTTAATATTGGAAGTCTCCTATTTAATTGTAGATATTTTATATTCAATATGTGATTGATATGTTCAAATTCAAGTTTTTCCTTCAATTCTCAGATTCTTATCTAGTCTAGTGATTCCTCTATAACCTTGCGTCACACTGTGCCAGTTTCTCAGCTTTCCTACTCAGTCCTGGAACTATGAAGTCCAGTCTAGTAATCTACTAGATTTTTTCCAAGATTTCAGTCCAGTTTTAGAATGCCTGTTTTAATATTACGACTCTTCTATCTAACCTTAGGTGTTTCCTATTTCAAGTATGATTACCCTATCTAGATTTGGATCTATCCTTCAATTCTCGGATTCTTGTTTAGTTTTGCGATTCTTCCCAGTCCCAAAGTTCTCTTAGTCTATCATGGAACTTTGCAGTCCAATCCGTAAACTCACCGGATTCCTTTCAAGGTTTCAGTTCAGCTTTAATATTACGGTTGTTCAATCTCATCCAAGATATTTCCTGTTCAATGTGTAATTGTTCAGAGTCAAGTCTGTCCTTCAATCCTCAGATACTTATCTAGTCTTGGGATTCCCCTATAAAACCTTACATCACACTGTCCCAATTTCTCAGCTCTTCTATTTAGTCCTGGAGCTCATAAGTACAGTCCGGTAATCAATCTATTGGATTCTTTCCAAGGTTTCAGTCCAGTTTTAGAATGTCTGTTTTAATATTACAACTCTTCTATCTAATCTTAGGTGTTTCCTATTTAAAGTATGATTACCCTGTCCAGATTCGGATCTATCCTTCAATTCTCGGATTCTTGTCTAGTTATACGATTCTTCCCAGTTCCAGAGTTCTCTAGGTCAATCTTGCAACTTTGCAGTCCAATCCCTAAACCCACCGGACGCCTTTCAAAGTTTCAGTCCAGTTTTAATATTGGCTGTTCAATCTCATCCTAGATATTTTCTGGTTAATATGTTAGTGCTTGGTCCAGATTCAGGTCTCTCCTTAAATCCTCAGATTCTTTTCTAGTCCTGCGAGTCCCCTGACCAACCTTCGATCACACCTTCCCATTCTCTAAGCTCTTTTGTTCAATGCTGGAACTCCACAGTCCTTGGAATATCTGGTCTAACATCCAACATGGAATTTATCTATCCATAACCAGTAGGTACTACTCTCTTTCTATTGTAGGATGGTCCGGTAGCGTCCTATAATTCTTTAGTCTAGACTTATACTCACCGAGTTTAGGCCCAAGATTCTTTGTTAGTTTTAGTTCTCCCCTGTTCAGTCTTACCATTCCTTTGCCCAGATGTCGGGCATACAATTTCGGAATTCTCCCTCAATCGTAGGATACGTTTTCAATGTTAAACTTTTTTTGTATAGTTTTAGGACTTTTGTAATTCCCCAGTAAAGAGTTCTGTTTTAGTCTGAATTCTGTCTAGTCTGAAACTTTTTAGTCTAGTGGTTACTAGTCAATTTAGCTTTCTTATATAGTCGTGGAACATGATGTTTACCAAATAGTAGAGATCTCGACCTGTAAATGTAATAATTAATACAAAAGCAGTCAGTAAAAAAATCAAAATGTCACCTAATTAGGTAAAAATGTATTTATTTTTAAGCCTTATTTGTCTTTATAGTAAAATTCAACAATATTGCCCTACTGAACCGGCAAAAATCAATGAAAAACCACTGAATCGTAAAAACAAGAAACAATTTAATCCCATAACAACAATCAGCAAACTTCAGGAAGATTGCTCAACAAAAAAATTGGACGAAGAAGGCCGGAAAAATCTCATTATTCAATATTTGGAAGTAAAGTTTAGTTTTTTCATATTTTAGATAATAAACTGATGGATTATTACTTTCAGTTCAAACAACTAATGCTCCAATTGGACCATGACGAAAATGATGAAAAAACAGATAAGGGGGGTTTTTTAAGGGCTCCGACTAGTCCAAGCGGCATTGCTACAGCTTCATCGGCTTGCAATTCAATTTTAGTTGAATCTGGGCGAGTTAAATTGGTAAAATAATAGTAACTTTTAAGCTCTTGTCTAATTTTATCATATGGGCTTTGTATAAATTATTTCAAGGGCACAATGCATTTAAAGTATATTGCTTTAATTATCTCGAAACTTACTGCAACCATCATTCATTTTTGAGGTTATATTGCTTGATTATTGAGAATGGCTAGCATGTGATAGCTTCTATGCTAATATATAAATTGGTGCCTGTGTACGCTGAGCACGTCGTTGTTGGTATTTACCATTTTGTAATAAAAAAAGTTGTTGTTCTGAACCCAAATTTCAATAATAGAGGAAGTTCTGACCATAATCAACGCAACCAAATACAAGATTAAATACAAAAAACACGCTGTAAACCATGCGGACTCAATACAATTAGGAGGCTGTTGTAAACATCAACATAACAGGAACATAGAACATGACTTTGAACAAAGAACTATGACGTCAGGCAGACGGCATAATTGTCAAAATACCCAATACTTTTTTGGGGTTGAAATAATATTTATTTTTAAAATAAAGTAATGTGGAAGAGTTGTTGTTTTGTGCTGGAGAATATAAATTAAAATTTAAAGAAATGGCAGTGACCTAATTACATATCGACACCCTGTATTAAAGTTCAAACTTTTGTTGTTGTTTGAGCTTCAAAATTATATTTGGTTCCTGTTTTTGTTTTGACAGAGCACGGGTAAGAAACAAACGCCCAGAAAATCCCAGACACCTAACAAAAGCAAAACACTAAAACTGAAGAAAAAAAGAAGAAAGTTGGCTGTTACCTCTGATAATCAGTTTGGAGACGAGTCCAGTGACTCCGATTTCCTACCGTAACCATGTCATATTTATCAGTACAAAAAAATTTAACATTTTTGTAATGTTTAGATCTAAGTTTTATTTTTAATTGTTACTTATGGTGTAAGAATTAAAAGTTACCAGTTAAAACATAATTGTGTTTACTTTTGATAACTGTTGATAAAAAATCTGCTTATAATAATTAGAGCTACTGTTCAACTGCTTTTATGTTGTTTTCAGACACAAAATGGAGAATTTAACAGATTATCAAATTTTTATTATCCGTTCTGTTGAAAACTAATTAATAATTGATTATGTGAAGGGAATCCCCCTTAGCCTGTTGGTAATATCTACTGTTTAAAATTTGTTTCTGTAAGTTGTTGCAGATTTGTTTGGCATTTATTTGAAGTTATAATAAATATTATTAAACATTTGTAATTGAACTTTTACGTAGAATTAATTACTATGAAAGTGGTCAATAGAGAAAAATAATTGAATTTCAAGAAAAGGAATTGTATTCTATTTTATTATGAAATGCGGAATCTTAGACTGTACATGGTATTCCCTTTGAAATTACCAGGGCAAACTTATGTCTCTAATCGAATATCCTGTATGTTTTAGCATTTATAAACTCCCCCATCAACAGAGAATTCAAATAATAGGAGGCTTTAGGGTCTAGATTTAATCATCATCATAAATGATTGTATTCTGTTCATGTTAGACGATGTTGTGCCATCTTGTTCCAATATAACCTTGCATGTTTCTTTATGTCGTCGCTTCATCTCATCTGAGGTTTTTCTCTAGCTCTTCTTCCAGACCATGAGCGCCATTGTTGTATTATGCTGCTCATCTTCCTTTTGTTTGTCTTACAATTATCATCATCATCATTGAGCCGGGCAATTCTTAGAATTATGGCTAACGCCTAAGGCGTTTCCAATCCATTTCTTGTGGTGGATCAGTCCTCTTGTTCTTGGGTTCTTTCACAGTTTGTTGTTGGTCCTGGCGGTTTCTATTATCTTCTTCCATTCTTTCCTATCCCTGCTCTTTGACCTCCAATCTTCTATTCCAAATGCTTTTATGTCCTCTTCTAGGGCATCCCTCCATCTTTTCCTGAGTCCAAAGGGCGTCCACATCGTAACCTTCCTTAACATCTCATTTGGTTTTCTTCTCATGATGTGTCCACCCCATCGTAGTCGCTGTGTTTTTATACATCTGACAATATTTTCTCCTCCAAGTTTTTTTTCTATTTCTTTATTTTTTTTCTCCCTCTCTTGTTGTGTTGGGTCTTAGTCCTGTCCTCATTATTTTTCATTCTATGATTTTTAGGTCTTCTTCTTCTTTGTTTATTGCTATTGTTTCCATTGCATAGGTTATGATGGTTCATATCAGGGTTTTGTACATTTTTATTTTTGTTGTTTTGCTTAATGCTTTGCTTTTTAGTAGGGTTTTATCCATGTCGTATGTCTGATTTCCTTTCAGCAATCTCTCCTTCACTTTATTCTCCCCCGTTTGTCCCATCGTGATTCCCAGGTAATTGAAATTGTTGACTGTCTCGAACATGTGTTATGATTTTAGACACATTATGACCTGCAAAGCGCTATTTCACTGATGCGACTCTCTTACATGGTTGAAAAGGTAAAGTGCGTATGGGAAATATTTGCAGGGATACCTGAAGGCTGCCACTTAAACCCTGTTTAAGGTGATTAGTGCTATGGCGCACTAACCCAGCGGAACCGACGGTTTTAGGTACTCTCTGATTTACCACGATAGCTGCTATCGTGCAGCGTGTAAGCATAGACTTTCGGTCACACATTCAAGTGGTGACCATGAGGATCATTACTTAACTTTGAATACTGTTTGACCAGGACTCGCGTTTGCTCGTCACGCTGATCCCAGTATTCCAGTGATTATTTGGAACATACTTAACACATATTTTAATTATATATAATTAAGTCCTTCAGTTTTCAGAGCAGTCATTCTAGGAGCTGATTGTCTCATGTTGGTGATTTTCTTTTTTTGTCCGATCTCTTACCGTTACGTGTAATATTGTCTCTCCAGTCTCTCTGTCATGTTCTTTTTGGTGAGCGTTCATGTCTGGGCTCCGTAGGTTAATACATGTAGGTCATACACTTTCGATTTTAAATATTCTTATATATTTCAATTCTTCAATACGTTTTAATTTATAAAACGCTACCTGTACTAGTTTCGTTCTACATACGATTTTTGCCTCTTGATTGTTAGTTTTAGTATCTGTACCAGGTATGTGTAGGTATTTATTCATCTGCTCCATTTTCTTTCCTTCTATTTGTATATGTATTTCATACTCATCTTGTGAGTGTGCTAGTAAAACTATGTTGCCTGCATAGGTATCCGTGGTTACGTTTTTCCGTGTATACGTATGTACGTAGGTAGCACCTATATGGTGCTTTGACGGTATAATATACGTATATCATATCGTATCACAAAAAACCAAAATAAATACATCCTGTCGTATAAATATATATTATTGATATTGTTATAAGAATTTTTCTACGTACATACAATCATTATATACCTAAATTAAATTTAGAACACAAAATTTATTATGGAAACTTGTGAGTTTTAAATTTATACGGTTCGCTACTAACCGCGGTTTCAGTTATCCGCGGAAGGGCTTGAAAGTGATGAAATCCATGCACGCGGGAGACCCACTGTAGATCTACATATCGGTGGTCAACCCTGCTGTTGCGCAGTGCATTTTATACTGCCACATTTCGATTGAGTCGAAAACTTTTTCGTAGTTTATGAGTCACGAAAAGGTTTAGATGGTATTCAGTCGTTTTTTCTATGAGTATCTTTATTGATATAAGATGGTCATAACTGTGTGGAGTTGCTAGTCCTCCATCGTGCCCCCCCCCCTCTTAAGCCGGCTGGCGGATAGGGGGAAGCGCATTTGCGGGCATCAGGAAAATAAAACATCCGAGGCGGACCAAAACCAGTACAGTATAGGTACACATCAAGTAGTCAGTCAGGTAAATAGGATGTAGGCCGGCCTCGGTGGTCTAGGGGTTAGCGCATTTGCCTTTGGATCCGAGGGACGCGGGATCGAACCTGCCCAAGGTCGGCGAGATTTTTCTAGCGGGGAAAAATCTGAAAATGCGCTTTCTGTCGGATAAGAAGTAAAGCCGTAGGTCCCGTGCCACTGCGATGTGTGACACGTTAAAATCACTACTGGAGTTGGAATTACCCCAAATAGGCAAAATTCTTAGTTAGGGTGTACAATGGGCCAAATGTGGCCTAAGTGCATAGAGATGCTTGAGAAACCGCGCCCTAGATCTCGCTCTTTCAAAGCAAGCAAGCAAGCAAGCAAATAGGATGTAGAATCCAGCAAGCTGGAAGAATTGAATGTGAGATTTCTGCAGTGGTGGAAAACTAGCCAATACATACATATGTGGAAACCAACTGTGGCGCACATAGCCTTAATTAGCTAGGTTATCACAAACTCGCCAACCCGATGGCAACGCGGCGTTCCATTGCCAACAACCCCATCTAAGCCGAATGATAAATATCTAACAGAAAATTTTACCGTTTAGCTGATGGTAGATTAATCCCGACAAATTTCGAAGTAGAGTTTTTCAGTTGTAGGTGTTTCTGTCTTCCATCACCAGGAACGGTTCCCTATACCTATGGGCAATTTTGTAATCTCTACTTGTAGTTGCCCAATCGAACATCATTCAAATAATGTAGCTTATTTGATATAGATTTGCGTGTGAAGTTTAAATATCGTTCATACCACGTATTTTTACGTTCACTTAATTGTGTTAATTTATGTAGTAGGTAGAGGTTTTCAGTTGGAATCATTCTTGTATTTCATCGCCAGGAATGAGATATTTCAGATGGCTTAAAATTCACAGATAACTAAGCAAATCAACTCGGCTTTAATTGAGGAACAACCTGTATACACAGTAGGTCAGATGTAAACATATCTTGAATTGAGTAGGTGCGATTTATAATTATATACATAACCTATAGAATCTCTATCGGGATTTTTTATACAGACAAGCTAATTACAATAAAGTTCTAAATTTGATTTGTCAAAGAACTAAATTAATGAATTTTCATTGGACGCATGCTTAGTGTACAAATTTTTGGACAAAGGGATATTATATTTCAATAACAAAGGTGAGTGACCTTTAAATTTCTTTCCCCTGCTTGTAGTAATAATAAATTTAACTTACTACTTGGTTGTAGACACTTTAGATTTTACCCTTCCATTAAAGATAAAAAACTAGAAGCGCCCAATAATGAACGACCCCATATGCTCTGTTCAGCACTGGATCAAAATCGAAGAAGAAATTTTGGAAACTGATTTGAATACTGATTGTAAGTTTGTATTGATGTTTATTGTTACAGGAACTTTAAATGGATTATAGATTCGCATAGTCAGTAATCTCAACCCTATTTTGGTATTTCGAAATATCTATATTGCCATATAAATCTAAGTTTTTCTTAAATTTCATGTTTTTGTTTCCTACCATAAATTATTCCTAAAATATCATAATATACTTTTATATTTGGCGAAGATTATTTCTCTACCTATTTGTTCCCTTAATATGTAAACCACGCCAAAAAAACAAACATATTTATTAAAATATCATAATGATGCATGTACTAGTTTAAAAATGTATGTGGCTTGCAGCAAAAGAAGGTGTGACTCGCCAAATAAAATTAGAAGTACCTGATTTGGAAACCCGTACTGCTTATGAAGATGTTACTATAAAACAGGAAAAGTTACATGATGAATTAGATATCAAAACAGAGATTCACATCAATGCTAATCAGTCAAAAAAAGAAATTGTCAAAAATAATTCAATTGAGTGTAACCCAGACAGTTCAAAATCTACATGTATAGGTAATGTGTATGAACTGGCTAAACCTTCTACATGTGAATCGCCTTTTAATTGTCAATCTACTTTGATAGAAGAAAGTGACTTCCATAAACACAAGAAAATTCACACAGAAGAAAAGAGATTTAAATGCAATGTATGTCGTTTTGCAAGTAAATGGAAGTGCAGGTTAGAAGCACATATGAAAACTCATACTCGCGAAAAACCATACAAGTGTGATGTATGCGGGTTTGCATGTGTAAGCAAGCACAACCTGGGACTACATATGAAATCCCATACTGGAGAAAGGCCATATAAATGTAGTGTATGTAGTTATGCAAGTGTACGTAAGCAGCATTTAGAAGAACATATGAAAACTCATACGGAAGACAAACCATTCAAATGCACCGTATGTAAGTTTGCATGTGTGCGAAAAAGTGACTTAAAACGGCATATGAAAACTATTACGCACTTTATGAATAATTAATTTTTAATCAATGTTTTCAGTTAATCTTTTCTCAATTTATTTTAAGTATCTCTGTGATATATTAACATATAATGCAAATTTTTAATCCTTGTGATACAATTATATTTGTGTATGTGTGTAAATAAAATTTTAATTACCTAAAAAATAATGTGATGGGTAATACGCAAAAGCGTTCAAAGTGGTGGGGTTAACAAAAAATGGTGGGGGCTTAGCCCCTCCAGTTTTCAGATCAAATCACATACATATAATAAAAACTTGTTCAAAGGCAGCTACAAGTGATTTGTTTTATAAACATTACCAGTGAAAATGCATTTTATTTATAAATAATGTACAAGTATTTTTATTCTGTTCACATATGCTGTTATGAATTTAAATTTTTCAGGATGCTAATTCTATGCTGCTTATTTTCTAGTTTTAAAATATTATTTGCATTACGAGATGCAATAGAAAATTGGTTTTTAAAAAGGGCCCCTGAAGTGGAGGGGATACGCAACTTCATCACAAAATACAAGAATAGCTAGTAGGGGGCTTCAGCAGTTACATATAGAGCATTTTCAAGTGTAAGAAATCGTTCGAATTTTATATATAATTTGGCTCTTCCACTACAGAGGGCTCTCACTACGACACTTAATTTTGTTTATGATTGGCGTCAGTTTGTTGCGTTATATATATATGATATATGTATATGTAATCCTTAACTTCATGATGTTTTTCTGGAACCGAAACTGTTAACGCGGTTTTAGGGATTAATATCTTGTAGTGATGAAGTACATACACACACATGTATTTACTTCTATAAAATTTACTGTGATTTTAGACAAAAATATTTTCATTTTTAAGGAAAATTCATTAGAACTACTGCTTTCTGCATTTTAAAATGTAATACCTATTTCAGATTTTCAATAGTTGTTAGTAGTTAGTAGTTACAAATCTTGAAAATAGTATTTTATTGCCAAGAGAATATAATTTTATCATTTATGTGCATACGTGGCTCATTCAAGTTGCAGATTAGTTTCGTTTTAATAATTGCACCAGCAGCTTCTCAAGAGGGAAGATCAGGTACTGCTTTTTGTTAATTTTTGACAAAATAATCTTTTTGGCATATAAAAATACCAATGCTTTCTATGCTTAAAAATAGGAACAATTTGCTACAGCAGCGCCATCTATTGGTTCTGTACCCTTGAGGCCATCCATTTAACCCATTAGGTACTAGCGTTCCATATAAGGAACACTAAACACTACATGCTTAAAGTGCGACAAAATATATTTTAAATGGCGGAACTTAGTCTATGACAACATTTTTGTCTAGTACGTGTTTATACTGCTGAGTCAAACCTAGCCACCGGACGAAAACTAGGGTTTGTCATAAATCATTATTGTTTTAGTTGAATCTGTTACTGTGTAAAATATCGAGCCGTGAAATGTAAGTATACATCTTTTCTGATTTTTTACAACTGCACTACTGTAAATAACTAATGTTTTGTAAGATTTATACTTTATTCAATAATATCGTTTGTATTTAGAAATTGTAACAATATTTTTTTCTGGTTAAATCTGATGTTTTTTTTATCGTGTTCCATACATGGAACACTAGGCTTTTGGGATACTATTGCAATGCTGCAATTTATTCTGGGAAAACCCATATGTTTTGGGTGCAAATGTTGGTATATTCAATTCAAAAAACGAATATTTGATCAACTTTAAAATTTATCAAGAAGCAATACCAAATTCCAACTATCAGAAAGAATTTGGAAAAGTAACTGCACCGCTAATACAACTAACTGAAACAATAGAATTGCTCGAAATAGTCCAATAACTGAGGTCAAGGTAATGAAGAAGGCAAAACGTGGTGAATTTGATTACGCTTTATGTGTGTATGAAAATGTACCAATTGTGGTTGCAAGATGGATGGACAATTCAGTTGTAACTGTAGCGTTAACCATACACCCCGTTTTTAATACCAATAAAGAGGCCTCACTGCATACAGCAGTACAACGAGTTCATGGGAAGCACAGACCAGATGGACGCAAATATACATGTCTACAGGATTGCTATAAGGGGGAAAACTGGTTTTGGCCAATTTTCACCTGGCTTATAGATGCGGCTGTGCAAAACACGTGGATAATCTACAAAATTCATCACCCAGAAACTTCTCAGACCTATCTGAAGAAATTTCAGAATTTACCAAAGTCTTTGGGAAGACCACCATCATATTCAACAAATTCTAAAATATCTCCAGATATTCACCTAGATGGTAGACCATCTAATTGAATATGTACCTACCCGACAATAAACGGCGGCGATGTGCAGGACAGAACCATGAAGGTAGCTCTGTTCGCACACAGTGCCGAAAATGCGACGTAGGACTATGTATTGACTGTTTTATTCATTTTTATACTAAATAAACTTTTTTGTTGTCACATTTTAGGATAATAAAACATTCAAATCGAAAAACATAACGTTCTGTTTTATTTACACTTTCCACCCCTTATATGACTAGTGTTCCATATATTGAACGGCCGCCATTTTCAAAATGGAAGGCTGTCAAACAAATTTTTTGGTCTATTGATGTTTATAGTGTTATTTGAAGTATAGATAAAGGCAGTATATTCATGATATCACAAATTTATAAATTCAGTCCTTAATGGGTTTTTTAACCATTCCCTATAAGCTATATTACTCGTATAAATCACCAATGTTAATCCCACATTGTTTTAAATATATGCGAATATAAAAATTGCCTGGAATTTATTCTGTTTGCGAGTGGTATGTGTATTACAGTGGTAGATTTTTTACAATAAATTATGTAATTTGTTGTAACTACTTTTACAAGTGCGGTTAGGTATATCTGTCTACTTGCCACCCCTTCTTACATCCATTCTTAGTCCTTTTTTTTTATTGACAATTATAAATTACTTTACATATCCGGATATAAATATTTTGAGTTATCACAAGTTGAAATTAAACACATACGCATCAAAACACTGATTTCATTATCATCATGAGTTTTTCTGTTAATTGGCGTTATAATCTATTATTATTATGGAGCTTTCACAGGCCTTAGAAAAATAAAAATCCACAGAAATTTTGTAACTTAGACTTTATTAAAATGAATAAAATGACAGCGAGCTCAAATGGAATGAAATGACAAGGCTTAATTTAAGAGTAATTTTAGTTAGTCTTATTAAAAAGTTCCTCCAAACTGTACTGAACACCCTCAATTGGCTAAAAGTTTGGCTATAAAGCACAGTTAGGCATGAACTGGTCGACAAATAAATAATCTAGGTAAATTTACTTATCTAATTATAAAACTGGTACCTAACAGCTAGTAGGTGAGCTGAAACATAAAAATACAATCAAAAAACCAGGGCGCTGCAATTAAATAAGTATTTACCAATTCTCTGGGGGTGACAAACAAAATATGAGATCGTGACTTGACGAAATAGACAAGGATTAGAGACATCACAAGCGTTATCGAGCCCAAGGCTATTGTGAACCTTTCATGAGCGGCTGAGGGCTTCAGGAACATTCTCACAGTTAGGTCTTTCCATGTTGATTCAGTCCAGGAGCTGTATTTTCCAGACTTCCAGTCATAATCTGTATAGAGAACAAGGTCAGTTATAAGAGATACCAAAATAAATAAGAAAGTAATAGCAGAACGAAAGTTTGTGGTAAAAACACAAAACCAATGACTAAATGTAAAACTGAGGTGTAACTTGGTAAAAGTGGATTTAGATTTGGTAAGGAGGATTGAATCTGGTAAAAGTAGAGATTAAAAATGCTAAGAATGAAGTTAAATACGCGAGAAATGAGTTAAATCAGCTAATAGTGAGGGTAAACCTTGTAAAAGTGAGAGTAAATCAAGTAAAGTGATGTTCAATGTAGTAAGTGAGGTTAACACTGGCAATAGTGCAGCTACTCTGGTAAATGTGCTTAAATCTGGTAAAAGTCACTGTAAATATGGTAGAAATTAGGATAAATTTGCTAAAAGTAATGCTCAATCAGGTAAAAGTGACATTCAGTCTAGTAAGTTAGCTTTAACTTAGTAAAAGCAGGATTATATTTGGAAAAAATAAAATTAAATCTTGTAAAAGTGGGGTTAGCATTGGCAAGAGTGTGGACCATCTGGTAAATGCGGTTAAAACTGATAAAAGTGACTGTAAATATGGTAGAAATGAGGGTAAATATGCCAAAAGTGATGCTCAATCTGGCAAGTGAGGTTAGATCTGGTAAGTGAGGTTAGATCTGGTAAGTGATGTTCAATCTGGTAAATAATGTGGTTAAATGTGGTAAAAATGTGCGTCAATATGGTAAAAATGTGTCTAAATATGGTAGAGGTGATGTCAAATTTGCAAAAAGTGATGATTAATCTGGAAAGTGAAATTAGGTCTGGTAAAATGTAATATTTAACCTGATGATTGCGGTTAAATCTGGTAAAAGTCACTGTAAATATGGTAGAAATGAGGGTAAATTTGCTAAAAGTGACGCTCA
Source organism: Limonius californicus (assembly GCA_014611495.1). Classification (NCBI taxonomy): domain Eukaryota; kingdom Metazoa; phylum Arthropoda; class Insecta; order Coleoptera; family Elateridae; genus Limonius; species Limonius californicus. The sequence goes on along the minus strand of JABXWE010006000.1, from coordinate 870 downwards.
ATCTGGTAAAAGTGACGTTTAGTCTAGTAAGTTAGCTTTAACTTAGTAAAAGTGGGATTATATTTGGAAAAAATAAAATTAAATCTAGTAAAAGTGGGGTTAACACTGGCAACAGTGTGGACCACCCGGTAAATGCGGTTAAATCTGTTAAAAGTGACTGCAAATATGGTAGAATGAGGGTACTAAAGTGATGCTCAATCTGGTAAGTGAGATTAGATCTAGGAAAACCGATGTTCAGTCTGGTAAATAATGAGGGCAATATGGTAAAAATGAGGGTAAATATGGTAAAAAGAGCCTAAACATGGTAAAAATTAGTCTAAATTAGGTCTGGTAAACTGTAATGTTTAACCTAATAAATGCGGTTAAATCTGGTAATAGTGAACACAAATATGGTAGAACTGAGAGTAAATTTGCTAAAAGTATTGGTCAATCTATTAAGTTCAGTTAAATTAGGTAAAAACGAGGATATAATTTCGTTAAATGTGATGTTCAATCTGGTAAGCGAGGTTATTTCTGGTAAAAGTAAGGTTAAATTTGGCAAGTGTGGTTATAACTTGTAAATAAATATTCACCTTGAATTACAAAAGCTGGGCTAACGGCATCTGTAAAGTTCATGGTAGTGCGGAAACATACTGTCTTGTTTAAGTTGTCCAAACTTTCTGACATATTGAAGTACTGATACATCTGAAAGCAGGTCGTTTTTGAAAATACTACTTTAGATTATTTATATAAACCTACTGGCATATGCGGGTCACCTATACAAGTATTATTTGTAGTAACTACATCGCCCATTAACCACCCAAGGGTCAAACCAATAACATAAGTTAGGAGATTTGGGACCACTGTCACGCCCACATACAAGCTGTAACT
>JABXWE010005999.1:0-44855 GCA_014611495.1 Limonius californicus | reverse complement strand
TTCCAGAATCCTGATGAAGAAATAAATTATTTCGAAAGCTTGATTAAAAATCGAATAGTTTCTATTCTTTTTTGCCCCTTGGCCATTAACCCGACATTTGTGTATACCTAACAAGTATTTTGGTCAATACTTCCCCACTGGTTCAACTAATAATAAGTGCAGATTTTTAAACAAAAAACTTATTTCGAATTTACATTAAGTTTAATATCAGTTTCTTTTAAAAGTCGGTTACTTAGATGTTTCCTTTCGAATATGTGATGGCTATGGAGAGAACCAGTATCATATTCAGGAAAATAGAAAATATAGTTTATTAATAATTTTAATAGCTTTTATACAATTATATAATGAGTTTGTTATGTATTTGGAAGGGTTTAAGACCACATTATCATATTATGAATTTTATTGAAGTACGGTAAGTAATAATTCACAAATGCTCTTGATTGATAAAAAGTAGAACAGTTACATAAGAAGATAACGGACTGCTGCTGTAGAATTCTTAATGCTCTCACTGCAAGAGCCGTTGTTGTTTTTAATAATTCAAAAATTTTTATAGCGTAAGTTTAATTTACTTAAATTGAAAGTCACTGTGCAATGTTTGTAGTCTCGGTTAGTTCGGGACTGTATAATGTTTGCAGTGTCTATTAGTTCGGAGTAGTTAATCGATAGCAAAGTGTGTAGATTAAATATTTAATATCATTAACTAAAATACCAACCAGTGATTGCGGAAGTAGCTCACACTTTATCAAATCAGTTTCATATTAGCGGATATAAGTTATGCTACCTTGATTATGCAACTGATCTAATTTTTACAAAACAAGTCTGATACCGGAACGAACCGGCTTTGTCTAGTACCAGCGAAAAATGTTGTTTCCTAATTGACCAAATCATTATTAAAATAGTATCAAATATGCACTTCCTGTTAAAAACCATTAGTACTTTATTATAGGAATAAATAACTATAAACGTCAAACTTTCGGTTTCGGATAACATATAAGGCTTTTAATAAATATTTTTAATTCGTATTTTTAATGGACTTTTATGAGTTCCTCCTTTCGGCAAACATAGATATACCTGTGCTTCAATACAAGGTATGGGAAGAGAGGTACGGATAAACAGTTGATGTAGAGGCGAGTAAATGTTTTGCAATGATATAGAAGTAAATAATGATAGGGGTTTTTACGGGTAAAATAAGGTGCCTAATATACAGCGTATTTTGAAGCTTATTACTTATTATCAAATTACAGTAGCCGATTAACATTTAGGTCGAGTTATAATCAAAAAGATATTATTGTTCACATTATTAAGTAGTCCTAGAAGGCTAAAATGTTAAATTTTGAAAATTTCTTGTTAATAATCGGATAGACTTTTCTACCCTCTAGTGTTTCACGTTTAAATTGGGGAGGTAATGGATGGTCTTCTTGGTCCCCAAAAAAACGGGTTTGTAAAATAAAATAAAAAGAAAATGTTACCCGATTTTAAACAACTGAGGAGAATCTACGCAAAAGTGAATAAGTCCGTTTGGTTTAATATTTCAGGCGAAACAAATGTGAGATACAAAGACAGCCTTTTCAGTTTTTACAAACGACCACTAGGTGGCGCTATTGAGATGTGTCATTAGCATTTCCGTAGAATTTGACATTTGTTATTGTAAAAACAATGGAAGAATTTGACCGAGTAATTTGTTTACAGTGCGATGACAAAGCAATTTTGTGAAAAAAATGGAAATATCACGTGAACGTTTTCGTTGGATGATTTTTTACGATTTCAGTAAAGGCCTAACTGAACAACAATGCATAGAATCGCTTCGTTCAACTTTTGGTAATGAAGCACCATCATAAATTCGTGAAGGTCGACCAAAATCGGTTGTCATTTCAAAAAACATCGATGCTGTGCGCAACATGATATAAGAAGATCGGCATGTGACTTACAGTGGGATATAGGCATCCTTAGGCATATTGAAGACTGCAGTACATTCGATTTTGCAAAAAACGTAGCTGTAAAAAAGATCTGTTCCCGATTGATTCCGCATAATTTGACCGAAGCTCAAAAAAAGGCTCGTGTTAATTGGTGTAAAGAAATGCTAAAAAAATTCGACCCAGGAACTGCAAAATCTGTATTAAACATCGTAGCAGGTGATGAAACTTGGATATATTCGTATTCGTTTGGGTGTTCCAAGATGAAACGTATTCCACAAAAGTTATTCGTTCAAGAAGCACTTCCAAGAAAATGACCGCTTGTTTCTTCGGTTGTACTGGACATGTCGCAACAATTCCTTTAGAGGATCGAAAAACAGTTAACGCTGAATGGTATACAACAATTTGTTTGCCAGAAGTCATCTACGAAATCAGAAAAAAACAACCGAAAGCGTCGCATCATTCTTCATCATGACAATGCCAGGTCTCACACAGCACGTCAAACAATTGATTATTTGAAGGCGAAAAACATCGAATTAATGTTTTATTGCCCGTATTCACCTGATTTATCGCCTAGCGACTTCTTTGTGTTCCCGAGTGTCAAATAAAAAATGGTGGGATAGCGATTTTCATCACCTCAAGTAGCTGTTTAAGCCATCAACAACCATGTTTTTGAGATACCAAATTCAGAGTGGCAAAAATGTTTCGAGAATTGGTTTGAACGCATGCAAAAGTGTATAAATCTTAAAGGCGAATATTTTGAAAATCAACAAAACAGTTTGTTTCAAAAACATATTGTTCTTTCCTAGTTTTTGTAAAAACTTAAAGGCTGCCGCGTAAAGATTAGTTTATGTTTTCAACAATGTTTGCGTTTGAGTATATAGATTGATCTTAATGTCATAATTATAAGCGACTAATTACAAATTTCTAGGTTAATTGTGTAGGGGCCTCGGTGGAGTTGTGCGGAAACGCGTTGCCACTCGAGGCCATAGCGAAATGTGGTCGATCGGCTGGGGCGTCCGAATCTCAGCTGGGGCAACCGCATTTCGCTTAGTTAAGTTTAGGGTGCATGTTGTATGAATGTTTAGTGTGTAAGGGACGCCTGCACCCCTCTGAAGTAATGTGAAAGCGGTTCGCGAGGAGGGGGGGCAGTATGAATGAATAAGATAAAAAAAAGGTTAAATATGTAACAAGAAAAAATCAGTTTTCTGCTTTGGGCTTGTTTACTTTTGGTCGAACAACGCGGGTTTGGTAGATAAACATGTTTGGATATTGATGAATATTTATTTAGAAGTCGTACAAATAGCAGTAATACTATGCTAACTGTATACCTCGTATATTAAACTTTCTAATATTGAATTAAATAATAACTTTAGGACTGCGATACATATCAGGTAAAATATTATTTAATTTTTTAAATCTCAGTTATGTAATAACCAACGTAGATCACCCTGTATAGTGTTCCTCTGTTAATAAGAGATTTGAATGTTTAATAATGCAGAGAGAAAATCGCTATGTCTCTAAGAGGTAAATTTCTCGAACTACCATAGTATATAGGGTGTTCCAATTACAAAAAAATCATGTTTGGTTTATCTACACTAAACTGAACATCCTGCACATCTGAAAATAATTTAATATTATGCAGGTTTGCTACAACTTCTTGTAATAACGCTTTTTAGTATTTTCAAGAATAAGTAAGTAAGTACTAAATAGACACCTTCTATAATATTTCTGCACTCCAATATAAATGTAATTTAATGTAAAAATAGTAGAGAAGAAAACTTTAAACTTTCTTTAACATATTGTTGTTTTCTTGATTTGGTTATGAATTCGGTGGGAAAATATTAGTTGGAAATACTAGACTTCGTATATAGGGTGGCTGATTTTTCATTGCACACTCAATAATTTCGTCAAAATCTAACTAATTTAAAATCCAATAACTAATCTTAAATAACTTCATGTGTACTTTCCAACCGTCTGCGACAGAATCTTGTCACTTACATAACAAAATAGCGTTTTGAAGATTACTTTTTTCTAATGGAACAGCCTGTATTAGTTTGGATATTTGGTAAGCTTGTGAAATGGTTAATACGGTACCGAGTTTATTTTTTTCATTTAGACAACAAACCATGTCATAATTGTAAGAAAAAGGAATTACCTGAATAAGCTTTGGAAATGCAACATCCAATAAAAAACGGGAACATTATATTTGTTGTCCCAAACAAAAAATCTAATACTTAAAGATCAGATGATCTCGGAAGCCATACAATGGTGTGAAAAAGTTCTGCATCAGTGAGGGACGATAGTGTATTGTGGAGGATGAGCTTGGCAGACAGAAATCTTAATTCGGCAGATTTAACCAAAATACGGTCTGAAACTACTGGTGTAAGTGTATGCACTACTGTAAGACGAAGACTTTTTAAATCTGGACTTAGGGGTTGCAAAGCCCGGAAGGAACCCCTCCTATCAAACAAAGGCTCCATCGTATGAGATGGACAAAATATCATCGCCATTGGGCTCCAGAACAATGACAGAAAGCATTATTTAGTGGTAAATCTACCTTTAAGATTAACAATCAAGTTGGAAACGCATATATTAGAAGATTTCCTGGAGAAGAATTTTCACGACCGTGTGTTCTGCCAACAATTAAACATCCAACCTCTGTCATGATATGGAGCCGCATGCCTGCTGAATGTATTGGTAGACTGCATGTTGTACCTGGTATGATAAATGTAACCAAATACATTATGTCCTACAGGAGAGGATGCTACCTAGTGGAAAGGAGTTATTTCCTGACAAAACCTTTATCTTTCATGAGGACAATGCTCCTTACCACAGAGCAAAGGTTGTTCAATATTGGATGTCGACCAATAAAGTTAAAAGAATAGATTGGCCAGCACAATCCCCGGACATAAATCCTATAGAAAACTTATGACAGGGAATTTGTAAAATTATTTCAAATAAAAAGCCCATAAAAACAGTGGAATTAATTAAATCCTTAGTGGACGCCTGATATCGCTGCATTACTAAGGAAGAATTACAAAAACTAGTGAATTATATGCCAAAAGTATTGAAATAGTTTAAAATTAATTAGTGTGTATAGTAATAAACGATTAGGTGTAGACTACGTTATTATACAGGGTGTATGAGAAATAAGTACAAATATTAAATCCGATGGTAGATTACAACATATACAAACTAAAAAAAAACACTTCTTTGGCAATGACACCCTTAAGATATGAGAAAATAATAATTAAAAATTTGACTTAAAATTGTTTGAGTACCGCAGGATAATAACAAAAATTTGGGTTCAAAGACATGTTATGCAAAGGAGAGTAAGACAGAAATGCAAAATATTTCTTATCACCTGCCACAAACTAATACTATTAGGTAGGTCAGTAATTTATATTCAGTCTGTTGTTGTTATCACAAGCCAGACAAGTTTTTACGTGTTTGCCACTTTGGATTTACTTTACAATTAGGTAGGTAATAACCTTCAGCAGCTTCAAACAAACATTTATTTTATTTTTTAATTCAAAAAAATAAACTTAATGATTTTTGAAAAATGAATAGTACCATTGATTTCTGCTTGAACCAATCTATTACTGGTTTAAATACTTGCGCCTATTTCTCATACACCCTGTATATAATGAACAATTTTTCTGCTTTTGAATAAATTTTATATATTGGCTATTATTATTACTAGTATTGTGTTTAAGTACGTGTATTACATCTGCAACTATGAAATAAAAATATTTGAAAAAAATGGGTTTAAACTGAAATTTATTTTATTTGTGTATACGGATGCAGAAAATTTTTTCACACCACTGTATATAAGGCCCATTGCATCCAATCCAGTTATTTAGAAATATTTGTTGGAAAAGTTTGCTGTGCGATGGCGCCGCCATGCTCGAACCGCATTTGGTTACGGATAGCCAAAGCCAGGACCGTCTATCAAGCAACTGACAATTATTTTGTTTATTTTGTTATTGTGCAATAAATGTAATATTTCAGTTTTTGATTAAAAATTGCGTTTCCAAACCTACTTGGGTATTTTATTTTTCTTAGTATTATGACAGTATTTGTTGTCTAAATGAAAACAAAATAACAATGATACCATATTAAGAATTTAATAAACTTTCCAAATCACCAAAGGTACAGAGTGTCTTATTTAAAAAAGTAAACTTCAAAACGCTGCTCTTTTATTTTCAAGTATCAACATTCTGTGGCAGACGGCTGCAAAGAGTGCATAAAATTCTTTAAGAATAATTTTTGAATTTTTTAATTCGTGGGGTTCTGACGACATTTGCGAGTGTGCAATGAAAAATCAACCACCCTGTATATTAATAAACCTATTGTAGGCTGCTCGCATGAACCTACTGTATACTATCAATCAATGGCATTCTCTTATTATTTGTTGCAGATAATGATTATTCGCGTTGAATATTACAATAGGACAGACTTAGTATTATCTCTTACATGCTCTATTTAATGGCTTTCTTAAACTGATTTATAGACCATAAATATATCATTTGCTTCAATATTATTGCTTGTGTTGCACATTGTTAATATAAGTAAACTTTTGCAGTAATTTTTCATTAAGTTGAATATCTGAAATTTATATTAAATCACCATATTTCTTGACGACTTAATTTTTTAAAACAGTTGGCAGTAGTTATTTAAGAAGTTATCTGTATGATTATTTATTCATCAAAATGATTTGCCAGACAAAATTGCAAATTAGCTTTCAGAAGACAAAACTGTCATAGGATATGGGACTACCCTTTATAGAGATTTTACGTAAATATCTGTGGATTATTTTTACCAAATACTTTAATATATTAATACAGGAAACTTGGCCGAAAAACTCGTGACACTGACTGCAGTGATCCGTGCGGCTTGGTGGGCCACTAAGATTTGTATTTGGCAGCTGTCGAAAACATTTGTGGCACATTTAAAGCAAATGCCATTTACTTTCTTATAGCAAAACCCTTATTTAATTAATAATATTTGATAATTATGATATTTTACTTTACTTTATAAGTTTAATAAGTTTATAACAATTTGTAGGGTTAGGTTTTTAACTATTAAAATGAATTTAAAACAGTAATCTGTAAATTTATTATCCAAATTTACTGAAACTTGCCCACCGAACTGCTTAGATGACGCCACTATCAATGTCTCGCATTTCATCATGCTAAACTTATATGAGTTTCCTGTATTAATATAAAGTATTTGTTTTTACCAACTTAGAATGTTTGTTTACAACAATTGCGAGCATTGGAACACTGGGAGAGGATTTAGCCTTAGGCTAGATTGGGTGGAGGGACATATTAGACAAAACCTTAAACTTCAAGAATTATTATTAACAGACACTCATCATCAGTTGTAAGTTTAACACAAATTTTATATTTGAAGGTTATTATATTTGAAGGAACAACCTATAGGAAGTGTACTGTATACATATAGTTTTACACAATAAACAGGGTGCCACTATAATACGCGGTCTACCGTTAGATTGTGGTCTACCGCCACTTTACTACTGCAGCACTTTGCGGTCTATATATTATGGTTAACATGTTCAAGAACAAATATCGACTTCAATAAAAAAAACAATTTATTTTCAAGTTTCAAGAAATACACATTATCTGTAAACTTGTCTAATATCATCCAAAAACGCAACGGACAAGTCATCAGCCTCTTTCCTTAATAACTTCCAGCAGTAGTGGTCCAAATGAAACTGGAATTGCTGAGGTGGAACGCCCCTAATTGTTTTCAAAATTCGGATCTTTGCGTCCAACCAAGATCTTTCGATTCCTTGAGTATGGGCTCCTGTCACCGAAAGTATATAATTCTGCTGATGGTTCACGGTGTGATGTTGGTAACCGAGTTTATTCAAATTTCCGTATGCTGGCCACTCGTCGGAATGAATAACTGATCCCAACTCAGCTTCCCGTTGGATTATTGGCACCAAAGTACCTCTGTCCCGCCGCTCCATTAAAATATGGCGACAATCAGACCCTTTCATTATTCCAAACACCCAAGGGTCATCGATTCTTCACCATGGTTCCTGTTGTTTTGAACTTCAGCGTCTCTGTCTTCAGATTCTGCAGCATCGTCGTCGTTTAACATCCGACCACGATTGTATTTTCTGCGACCAGCAGATCTGGCTTTATCAATTTGGATGGGGCTATCTATGGTACCTACCATCTGTCTTTTTCTGTCATAGGAAACGAAAACACTGCACACTTCTCGGCACATATTATACCAATCAGTGATGGTGTTCGGCGATTTTCCCGTAAGAGCCATAGGAATTTCTTCAGTGAAGAAGAACACGAGCTCCAGAATAGCGCATAGGCGGAGCTTGGAGTTTAATTTGTTGTTCATATCCGTATAATGGAAAAACTCGTTGCCTCTTCCACCTGATCGTGTCACTTGACATCTCTTACGAGGGCAACGAAGTACGGGTCTGGATTCTCCACCTCTATCTCGTCTCCTCTTTCTACATCGCTGACACGGTTCTGCTTGTTGTGGTTCATCCAGAAGTCCATGTTCCCGTAAAAATGAAACTGCGGTGTCCTCGTTTAAAATAACAGTTCTACAGAAATTTTTCAGCAACATGTTGTTGTTGCCCGACTGAACTAATATCCTTTAGGTATTTTTCGTCTTCTATATATACCCCTACACCCCTACATAATGCTAGAAAATCCTGTAAAGTATTGAAAGTAAGTCCCAATCTACCGAAGTATGTAGATAATGTGTATTATTTGAAATTTGAAAATAAATGAAAGTAAGTGGCTTTTAATAACCCTATATACAATGATGTATAATAAGTTACTTTACCGTCACCAAAAAGTAGTAAAAAATTGATTGAAATTACTTTTCTCACTAGCAATTTCGCAATTAGTTTTCAATATTAGGCTTTGACTAACAAAAACCGCTTATACTGTGTGGTAGACACATAGGTACTACAGAAGAAACGTTTAGAAATTTCCTCAGTATGACAGCAAACGACATTGTCGCGTAGAAAATTCTTAGGAGCATTTTATATTATCATAGTAGTTAATTGATTTCAAAAGCAGAAAAACCAATCCGCGTCCAAGTGAACGACTCTGCATGCAAAAGGTATGCTCCCAAAGCATTCTGCATCCAAACGATTCTGTGCGCAACAGATTCTGATATTACCGATTTGGTACTTAAAATATCGCTGCACTTAAAGACTTTTACATCCGAAGAATTCCACACCGAAATATTTCCGTAGCTAAATGACTCAGCTCTCAAATTATTCTCCACTTCAAAATATTTTATAGATAAACTATTTTACACTCAAAAGATTCTTCAGGTAGGTATACGGATCTGCATACATATGACCGCCTGCAAATGGTTTTTGATTCAAAACAATTCGCACTCAAATGATTCTGTGCTTAAAGGGTTTAGCACCTGAAGATACGGCACACAAAAAATTTCTTTATTTGATTCTGCATTCAATATGCAACATTTCGAAACCGGATGATTCTGCTGCAAGGATTTTGCACGCAAACATGTTTGCATCTAAACGAATTTACACCCCGTGCATCCAACCAATTGTGCATTCAAAACGTGGCCAAAATATTCTCTATACAAATGATTCTACACTGAAACAATTTTGTATCTACAAGTTTCAGTATCCACACAAAATTTCTCTTTTGGAAGGACTTTCCACCCAAATGGTTCTGTACTTTAAATATTTTGCAAGTAAGAATTCTACACCACCTAAACGGATCTGCACCCATACGGCCGTGTCCAAATGATTTTTCGACTAAAACAGTACGCATCTAAGCAATTCTTCGTGTAAAATATGTTGATTTCAAAGGATTCTTCAGACAAACATTTCTACATCTAAGCAGATCTGCCCCTTGTTGTCTAAATGATTTCAAACCCAAATGGTTTTCATCCGAAGGTTTCTGCACTCAAACGATTTTGAGGCCAAAATATATCACGCCCAAACAATTCTGCAGTGAAACGATTTTGTATCTAACAGATCTCGTATTCTATACAATTCGCTGTCCAAAATATTCTGCACCTAAATCTAAAATATTCAGGACGAAAACATTTGTACACTTTAACGGATCTGCGCCCATATGCTCGCATGCAATGGATTTTTCGACCAAAAACATTGCGGACCCGAACAATTTTTCACCCAAAATATGCGTTCTCACAGAATTATGCAGGTAAACATTTCTACATCTAAGCAGATCTGCCCCTTGTATTCTAAATGATTTCGCACCCAAATGCTTTTCATCCTAAGGTTTCTGCACTCCAACGGTCAAAATATACAGGGAATTTTTCTTTTTAGTATACATAGCCTATGTATACTTTTAAAAGAAACGCGTCAATTTCGCCTGTTGTGTAGGCAACCAACTATACAGACAACTTAAGCATGCTGTGACTCCAGCAATCAAATTAATTCAATGCTAAAAAATAAAATTAATCTTTATTTAGTGTCAAACAATTGTTAGAAAATTTAAATCAGAGGGATGCGTAATAAATTCCCATAAAATAAAAACTGAAAGTAATCACATCACGTTTTAACCGAAGAAATGAAATGAAATATTTTATGCTACGTTGAATAATAATAATTAAAAAAAGTTTGCGATCGCCGGGAATTGAACTCGGATCAACTGCTTGGAAGGCAGCTACGCTGACCATTACACCACTTTGCCGCTGATGTATGTGTTTTGTACAAAAGAAATATAATGTGCACGGACCTTACGGAAACATCACCTCGTTAATTTTTGCATTTAACAAAAAAGTCATCATCTGTGTCCTATATACAAGATGAAATACTTATTTAATATAAACACTGCATCAACATAACCTTCATACTCAAATAATTCACAACTATAGTGACGTTTCTTTCTGATTTTTAGTTGTCGGTATAGTTGGTTGCATACACAATAGGCGAAATTGGCGCGTTTCTTTTAAAAGTATACATAGGCAATGTATACTAAAAAGAAAAATTCCCTGTATTGCGTCCAAACAATTCTACAGTGAAACGATTTTGTATCTAACAGACCTCGTATTCCATACGAAGGGTGTTCAAAAGATTCTGCACCCAAAGGCCTTTGCAGTCAAACGATTCGACATCTAAAATATTCAGCACCAAAACATTGTGAATGCAAACATTTCTACACCTAAATGGATCTGCCGCCACGTTCAAATGATTTTTCGGTTAAATTATAAACAATTCTTCGTCCAAAATAATTTTCACTCAAAAGATTCTGCACACAAATGTTTATATTTTTATAGATAAACGGATCTGCACCAATATAGCCGTATCCAAATGGTTCTGCGCCCAAAACATCTATACACAAATAATGCTGCGTCCAAAAGAGTCCGTTTCGAAATGATTCTGAACGCAAATATTTCTACAATAAAAGAGATCTGCAGTGTGTTTGCGTTCACACGATTTTCCATCACTAATAGTCTGCGTTCAAACGATTATGTACCCGAATGTAAGCGTTCAAAGCTTTACATATTTTATTTTAATACAGGGTTGCATTCAAAATTTTGGAGTAAAATGACTGACTGAACTAGAATTATTTGTGTTCAGCAGGCATCGTTCACATACACAACAGCAACTTTATTTTTAAAGTCTAAAATAAACTACCTACTCAAAAATGAATAGGGATATTATAGTGCAAGACACTTAAAGGCAACACCAATTGCATTTATAATAAAAGAAAAACTACCAAAACAACAAAATGTAACGTCTTTTTAGCAATGAACATGAAAATTACAACAAAGGTATGTTTAAAGAAGAACTTTAACAATATTTTAATGAAAATCGTTATTGTCTCCTTTCCCTTAACTTAAAGATATTAAATTTTAATACCGCTCGCCACCTCCTCTAGCAGTAATAACTGCTCTGCACCTTACTTGCATACTCTCAATGCAATTATCAATATGTTCTTGTGGAATTCGATGCCACAGTACCAGCAATACATCCCTCAGCTGTGGCACAGTAGTAAGACTTGGATTATGATGATCCAGCTGTTTCTGCAAAAGGTCCCATGCATGCTCGACAGGCTTCAGGTCTGGAGATAGCGGAGACAGAGCAAGATGATTTATTTCCTCATCTCGAAGAATTTCTAAAACAACCCGAGCACGATGCGGCCTTGCGTTGTCCTCAAGCAAAGCAAAATATTCCCGTCCAACAGCGTTGCGACGATTCAGAACATAGTCCACAATGATCTCTTGGTACCATTAAAGATATAGAGGTCAGGACTCCACCCTAAATAAATTCCAGCCCAACCCATAAGATCACCACCACCAAAGGCAACGACTGGTTGGGTATACTGAGGTAAGCTACGATGTCCAGCACTACGATATAATCTTTTACGCCGGCTATCATTGCTGAGACAATATCTGGACTCGTCCTAAAACAGCATATCATCCCACAGTGTTGTTTCTTGAAGCCTACGTCTTGACCATTCCACCCGGTATCTTCGTTGAGCCACAGTTCTTGCAGGACGTCTCAGGGGGCGGTATGACTAAGCTCTACCTTAAACAATCAATTTCTCAGTTTGGTCGGAGACTTAATTTCCTGTGGCATTCTGAAGCACTTGCTGTAGATGTCGAGCAGTTGAAAAGGGGTGCATTAATTGCCAGTAGTCGATCCTCACGAGGTATTGTGATGCGAAAAGATCCACTTGCAGGCCTTCTTGGAGTCGTACCTGTTTCTCTAAGACGCTAAAAGGAACGTGAATTTACGCTCTGCGTGGTTCCTAACATATCAGCAATTTCGACCTGGCGATCTCCTCTTTGGTACATAGCAACAGCTAAATTTCGTTGTTCTATTGTTAAATGGTTTCTCTACATTGCTGTTTATTATTAAGAATACAAATGTATCACACGAGCAAAAGAACAATGAACAAAGAAGATCTTAAGAAGACGGGAAAGATCATTCAATCAAACACACAAACTCGACTTGACACTAATATTTGTTTTGCACCTGGACTCGATTGTTTTTTGTTTTTTAACATGAAACATTGCCGCTTGCTCTAATTATCAATAATAAACGTCCATTAACCGCCAAATACAAACATATATGCTTTATATTACAATATCCCTTTCATTTTTTGAGTGGTTTAGATAATTCTTCCAACATTGCACCCGCTTATGTTGAAAACAGTGAGAACTAGAAATATTGTATTTGCATTTACCGCCCTCTGTTAGACAATTTTGTAGTTAATGTTTGAAAATTTTCTTAATTAATTAATAATCTAATATTCCCTGATTTCTATTTCTAACTTTGGATTGGTTAATTCTGTTTTTGTTAAGAGCAATTTTGTAAGCAACTGTGAACAAACATATTTTATTACTTGTGTAATTTATTTAAGGTGTACATATGTGTTGTCTAATGAGATTTTAATGGTCATCTCTTGTCAGGTAATACGTAATCCAGTGAAGAAATAAAATAAATAATATAGTACCCATAGATAATATAGATTTGTGTATAATCGGCGTATCAATATTAGGGAAACAAATGAGTAAGCATTAAACAACTTCCTGTTCCTAGTTATTCATTTCTAATAGCGCACTTGTGCTACTTAGCTATTTTACTTACTGACAAGAAATAGCTGCATTTATATAATTTGCACTTTCTGAAAGTGGCAAATTAAAAATGACATAAGTTTGCACTTGGACGTTGCATTTCTACCTACTTGTTTATTTCGAAAGATTGCAGAAACTTGTTTTTATTGTTCAAATGTTTAAGATTTTAATACGTGGCATAAATAATTACAATGCAGTATTATACAGCGTGATGATAAAGTTCCGCACAGACTTCATAATTTTGTTATTTAATGTTTTTTTTTGGGAAAAAAGGCACTTCCTCACCTATATTTTTTTCTATCGGCTTCTGATTCTGCGCTAAGACGTCATCAAAATTTTTTTAAATGGCATTCATATTTTTTCCTCCTTATTTTGATAGATGTCCTCATCGGTGAATGGAGATATAAAATAATTGGTACCTCATATCACAATGTTTTTGAGAAAAATACATTTGATTAAAGTAAACTCGCGATTTCATATCATCCCATACAAAGAACTGTAGCGGCGTTAAGTCAGGTGATCGTGCAGGCCACTCAAATTGCGACTTTAGATTAGTAGGTAGGCCAAACAATTTAGACGATTTAAAGCAGCCGATTCGCGGCATGCGCTACAATGTGTTTTAACACACTTGCGGACCAATGCCAACTGGTTAATGGTCGACAATTAAAAAATTTCCGTTGGGTAACTTTTTCATAATGTAGTTTTCATTAAAAAATAAATTCTGAATGTGCATTTTTCTCAAAAAATGTGGGGTACGAATTATTTTATATCACCATTTAAATTAACTGGCGAAGAGATCTATCAAGAAAAGGAGGAAAACTGGAACTGCTATTTAAAAAAAGTTGATGACGTGGCGCAGAAACAAATGCCGTTTTTCCAAATAACATTAAATTATAAAATTATGAATTTTGTGTGGATATTTATCACAACGCTGTATATGAAATGAAAAATAGTTTTTCTTAAGATCTGTATTGTTAACTATTTCGTAATATATAAACAATACAGTGAAGTTAAAATACAATAAAAACAAAGCAAGTTTTAAAAGAATACCCTATTTATAGAATTTTATATGTTTATGGTGCCAACAATGCACCCATTTTGAATGATAACTGAGTGAACTTTACATAAAGAGGTTATCACTTCAGTTAACCATTTTCCATTTTATCATAGAACACATGCAAATAATATAATAAAAAATATAAATACGACCAATTTACTTATTTACCTTATGAAAAGCATAACACCAGAAAACAGAAATTAACCTTGAAAAGATTTTTTTACAGCAAAACATTTAAACTACGCCCCTGACCGTCTGTAAACATAACCTTGAAAAATAGCGATTTAATATAATGGGAATATTTTTAGATGAACTTACCCATGCCATGCCATAGCACTATAGGTGTATATTGGCTGCAGGTAATCTTCAAAACGAACACCACAAGCACGACACCAAACACACTACTGCGGTGCATGGCGAAGGTTGATTTCTTGTCAACTTTCAATAATTTGAATGAGTAATCCAAACACAACACTGTGCGCAATCGCCTGTAGAAATAATCTTTAGGGACCGCCAGTGACGTTCGTTAAAGCGTTGAAAGTAGACCGCTAGTACGGGTGATTAGGAACAGCCAAATTATAGATCCACTTCAAATGAGTATAGTTAATATCATTTAGAAAGTCTGTTCCAAAACGGAGAAACCTTCAGATTAGCAAAAGAAAAGTTTTGGATCTCCGGAGTTGTCGCAACTATTGGCACAAATAAGAGCGAATAATACCAACGGCCTGAAATAATTACAATTACATAATTTAAGTGTTTTAAGAATCCGTTAAGCTTTCACATTTTTGATAACTATACAAATCATAACGATTCTTCTCAAAACACTGGAAAAATGTAAATGTATTGTTAATTTCAGACTCAAAATTCGGACATCTTACAGTTTTGATTTTAGTGTTTGTACTTATTATTTCCTATTCCACCTATTCTATGTTGGACATTTTTATGTGGAATTAACCATAATATATATGTATATACGTATATTTTCTTATAGGCCCAAAAATTCAGATAAGTTCTATTAAATATTTGTATGTGTGATAATCATTCTCTTTTAAATTTCTGACGAAAAAAATTACATTTCCCTGACACTTTTAAGGATAATATATACAGGGCGATTTAGATATCACCTAGCAAACCAATTCTTTGGCTACTTTTTTAAATATGCAGATTAGCTAATCGCGAGACGGTATTGAAATTCAATAGTGAAATTTATAATGATATTAGTCCACGACCACATTTCTGAATCATAAATAAACAAAAACGGTTGCGTAAATATAATAATTTCCAGTTGATCCTTTCTCCAGTAATAGTTTTGCAATCCATACCTGTTAGTCAACCTTCAGAATAATAAAACAGTTATGTATTGATTGGTATTAAAGAAAGTGTACGAGATTATTCAGAAAGTTACACTGATGTTATATGTATTTATTACAAGTTAATAAACATTTAGTAATATGAATTGTAAAAAGGGTTCCATCGGGATAGTTTGTAGGAATGATTACAAATTAACAGTAATAAGTAACTCAACACTCACTGCTAGGTGTTAAAATGGGTTATGTGTACTAATAAAGATTACATTCTTAGGGGTTCTGGACCTTAACAACTTCAAACATGTATGCGGTGCACTCGTAGAGTAAACACACAAACAGTTAAGCCCATTTCAGCACACCAGCAAAGCATGGAACACAAACAACCAAACATTACTTAATTACTACATTAGCATTGCACCGTGTACATTTCATACCTACAGAGGGTGGGGTATCGCCTCGTGGAGTCCCACGCACGATGGGTAACAGGGCCGTCTTCAGTAAATAATGTCTGATGTACCTAACCTGTAACGGGTACCGTCCATGTCGTAGTGAACATCAAATAACCGCCGCAAGCAATCGTACATGCACACAAGAAAATCCGCGACACATGGACTCTACAGTCCTTCGGCAGAATGCAATCCAGAGATGACTGGGTACCACGCTCGATAAACCAAGTCGAGGTGGCATCGAATGATCACAAACTCTCCAAATATTAAGTAGCGTAAAACGGAATCCTGGTGTGTACGCTGACCCCCAGTAACAGGCCTTAATCATTGGTGAGCTTGCAGGCTCTCAATCATAATAACTCAGTAATTACAAATACTAACAATATTACACTATCAAAAGTAAAAATATCACCTACAGCTGCATACAACGGCTGCTACAGCGCATACCAAGACCCCCATCTACACCACCTTACAGATAGAAAATACATGGTAAACAACATCCAATAATTATTCAAGACAGTTTCGATGTTATTATTTAGTTTTCCGAACACGTGAACTTTGCATCCGCATGAGAATCCACACGCTGACTTACTGAATTGTTTTGCATATAAATTTTTAAAATTTACGACATTCTTATTTTTGGGCCATTTTCACTATATTATTATTTCATAATTTCTCATTCACTTCACTTCATTTGGCGGAGCAAGTAAATGCTACACTGCGGCCATGAAAGCCCATTGTGCAAGCGCCACGTTTAGAGATGAAACCGACTCCTAGCTACTTGTGTCTAAGGACTAAAAGCCTCGGACAGTTAGTTAGAACGTTGACGGCTGCTCTCCCTGTCTTCTACAGAATCTGCATGTAGGGTCATTTACTAGCCCCATAGTGTCCAGGTGTTTATTGAAAGAGCCATGACCGGTTAAGAGACGATTCGAACGTGCTTCCTGCTAAGGCTAGGAAGTCGCTTGGCGCGATTAGGTTCGCCTGTCTCATCCCTGATTGTGAAATCCAATTGCTGTTGAACTGGAACCGATATCATTTATCGATCTCCAATTTAGCGTTTAGCGTTAGTGTAGACTGTAGAGAATTCCAGGAGCTCGCTCCGGGCCAGTGATATAATTCTGGGAGTTTCTCTTTCCATGAAGTCTGCCTTATCGTTTACACTATGACCCACAGCACCTTGACTCAGTTCTGCGAGGCGAGTGTGCCTAGCGTCATAATTTTTAACTAATATAAATGTATTTAAAATGAGTTTTGATTTATCAACAATCTATATAAAAATCCGTATTTCTTTCTCACTTCTCAACCTTTAATTAGAGCAAATCTGGACCTGCATTACAGAAGGTACGTAAGTCGTATGTGTTTTTGTATGTATTGAACAGATACAGTTTTTTAAATGTAAATTAGGTTTACACTTTACAGTTGTTTTATTGGAGCCGCAGCTAATTCACATTACCAAAACAATTTCCATGGAAGGAACACTGGTGAGTTGAATTCTTACTCCAAAACAACAACTCAAATGGTTAGATAATGATTATAATTATTATAATTATTATTAATGGAAGTTTGATTGCATAATTAATAAAACTTACTTCAGATGTGGCAATTCGTTTCTAATTAAATTGCGTCTGTTCCCAGTTGCACTTAACCTTCGGATGACCAGGTAGGGTCACTGTATGGCCTCAACGCTTAGCTTTTTGTTGTATTTTTCTAATTTTTTGATGTTGCAGTTTCTATATTTTTTTCACCTTCTTCCAAGTTATTGTTTTCTTTAAGAGTCGTGAATTGCCAAAGGCTGCTCTACGATTCCCACTCCACCCAGCTTATCCCGACTCAGCATATATCGTGCTATGCATGGGTCTAACATACCCCATCCTTGAAAACCCCCATGCCCCAACTAACATTTCTAAGACACCACAAACAGCCTGGGCAAGTACAGTGCTCAGGATTCGAACCTGAACGACTTTGGTAGAATAACTCCAAAGCCAAGCGCTGCGGCCACTACTCTACCATAGTCACCCCAAGCTATTGTATATTTATTTGTTTATTAAAATCCACACACCTAATGAAAAAAATTCGAAATGCAGTGCGATAAATGTACTCGGTTTATTTGCAAGAATTATGTCACTGTGCAAGGATGTATCAGTATTAAACGCATTTGACACGGTAGCGAGCACAGGATTGTGCGCGCAAAGGTTGTCATTAATACAAGACTGGAAAGAAAGAAGATAGTAAGAAACAAAAGCATAGGAATAGATAGAAAACAGCTAAGGAATTATAAGAGAAGAATACCAACAAGAATTGAAGAGAATATTGGAAAAAGAGAAAGAACTAAAATCACAAAACATAGAAGAACTCAATAAAACATTGAAAGAGGCGATGCTAACAGCAGGTCAGAAGGTAGCAAGAAGGAAGAAAATCAAAGAGGAAAAATCGAGTGACAAAACAAGAAGGTTGTTTGAAGAAAGACGAGAACTATTAAGAAATAACCAGAGAAATACTATGACATATAAAAACATTAATAAAACACTAAAGAAGTCTATAAAAGAAGACAAAAGGAAACAACTAGAAGAAGAAATAGAAAAACTATTAGGAGAAAACAAAAACATGAAGAGCGTTAGGAGATCGTTGGGAAGAGAACAGATATATGAAAGTACAGACAATAACAATATTAAAATCAATGGTAGAAAGAAGATCCTAGAAACGGTAGAAAAGTTCTATAAAGATATGTACGAACAAAAACAAGAAATACCTACCAGAAAAAAATGGAAGAACAACTAAAAAGAAAAGTATAAAACATAAACTCGGAAGTTATACCGGATATAGATGAGGAATAGACATTGGAAGCTTTAAGAAACATGAAGAAAAATAAGGTACCAGGAGAAGATGGGGTCGTAACTGAATTAATACAAGAAGGAGGAGAAATAATACTCAAATCGTTGAAAATACTATTAAATAAATGTCTGCAAGAAGGCAAAATACTGAATGATTGGAACATTTCGCTAACATATATAACATATATAAGAAAGGTGATAAAAGCAGACTGGAAAATTACCATCCAATATCACTGTTATCGCAATTATACAAATTAATGATTGGCCTATACACAGAAGAAGAAGAAGAAGAATGACAAAAATAATAATTACTAGACTTAACAACAAACTGGAATATTATCAATCTACAGAACAAGCAGGATTCCGACAGGGCTACAGCACGTCAGACCACCTACTTACCATAAGGACGTTAATAGAAAAATCTAACGAATAGGTACAAGTTGCCATTATATTTAGCCTTTATAGACTATCCAAAAGCATTCGATAGCATAGAATTATGGGCAGTGGAAACGGCACTACAGAATAGCCAGGTACATTACAGATATGTCCAAATAATTCACTATATGTATCAAAAGGCGGAAATGACAGTACAATTATAGGAAAATACACAGCCTATATCTATTAGAGGAGGGGTGAGGCAAGGGGACTCCATGAGCCCAAAACTGTTCATAACAAATTTAGAGGACGTATTTAAGAAGCTAGACTGGGATAAAATAGGTATTAGGATAAACGGGAAAATGCTCAACCATCTGAGATTTGCAGATGATATCGTGTTGATATGTGCCGCTGTACTAACATATAGCGCTCAGACATGGACCTTAACAAGAAACATCGTAGACAAGCTAGCTAAAGCACAAAAAGCCATGGAGAGGCAAATGCTAAACGTAAAGTTTAAAGACCGAATTAGAAACGAGGATATCAGACAAAGAACGAAAGTGATTGACGTCGTAGAACACACAGCATCCCTGAAATGGAGATGGGCTGGTCATACTATGCGATAGAGAGATAATAGATGGAACAACGAAATCCAACAATGGAAACTATGGACGGCAAATAGGAGAAGGGGACGTCCACAGATGCGATGGTCGGATGAATTAAAGAAAATTGTCAGATTTGGATGGATAAGGAAAACCGCAGACCGTAACAACTGGAAACAAATTGGGGAGGTATTGAATGAAAGGGGGCTAACATAGATGTCACTGTGGTGAATGAAAAAATAATATGTACCTCATGCAATGAACGAAGTAACTAGTTTTACATGCATATTTGCATATTTATATGGTTACTGTGGTTACACTTGTCTGTATTCCTTATAGGTATCTAAAAACATATACATATAGTAATGAACCATTCTTTTGTATTGTAGCCGGTATTTACTTTCAATTACTATTATATGGTGCTTGCACTTGAAGTTTAAGACTTTATTTGTTCTAATAAACCTTTTTTTTTTAACTATGTAATAAGTTTTATTCGACGTAAGTATTCAATAATAGTTATTAGCTTATGGGGTCACTTAGTTACCCCACCTAGCCTCTGGTGTTTTATATTTTACCTGGTTATACGAAGATTAATACAAGAATAATCGTAATATAGTGATATTTTCACCAAGGAAGCACATTTAAAAATTAACTGTTTTAATACTTTGGCAGAAACTGCGTTGTAACAAGGATATCACTGTTTAATGGAATGATCACAAACATTAATCTCGCTTGTTGTAATTATTTGGTAACATATAATAACTTATAATTTTTTAAAACTGTTTATTAAGGGGGAGTTAATTTATTTGTTGAACACGTAATACAAGACGACTAAACAATAAAATGTTATCTTTTTATCTTTCATTTAATTGTGTTACTAGTTCGGTACAAGCACAATAAGAAAATTTTAATCGATAGCAAAGTTCAAAGGTTTTCACTTCATAGACGCGTTGTAAACAACAAGTGCACCTAATCAACTCGTCAAATCAATATTATTTAAAATATTCATTGATAACGTTTTCTATGAACCAAGACCAGCTAAACGCGAGATGATCCCCTGGAGTGGACAAAAAGTGCAGTTTTCCTTCATTTTCCATTTCACGCAGACCCAACCGTTCCTGAAAAAAAAAATCTAAACGGGTTAAATAAACAAATACCTGGATAACTCACGTAAACTTTCGATTCTTGTAACGGCTGTATTTCTTTAGCTTGGCCAGGCTTGTAAAATCCAAACCATTGCGACTCTCTGGGTTTAACCATTGTATCGGCTTCAAATTTGATCAAAATCAAATTTTCCAACGCTTGCAAGTTGCTTTTATAGACTAAATTTTCGGCAAGATCGTTGTTAATCTCTGCCAAAAATGTGTTTTGTTGGAGGTAATTCGTTTCGTTTAGAGGTCATGCCAATAGGTTGCTTGCACCAAATGCTTTTGTACGTCGCTAAATTTTTAAAAATACTTTTCACAATACAAATAAAATTATAAAAAATAGCTTCCACAACACAAACCTTAAATACAATATTTCTGTCAAGACTGGTCTTAAAGGATCACAAAAAGGGCAGTTTGGTACCCCGTACACTCCTTGGTGCTGACCTCCTAAACTGGCCAAGTTTTTCATTTTAGGTTCAGGACATCTTTGAGCCACAGCACGCCTAAAATAAACAGCTATTAATTTATGTTAGGTTCTTTTAGGGAATAGAATAAATGTTGTATATAAAATGTATAATCGTTTTTAGATCAACCAACATATATCAGGGAGTTTAGAATAATTTAGATCAGAGTAAGTTTATAAAATCTCCAATTTATTTTTGGGGTATTCCTTCATACCAAACCTTCTGAAATGAATACATTATGAAGGAATTCAATAATAGAGCCCTATTGATCAAGAAGATGAAGTATTGACTCATGACAGAGTATAAGTATAATATCTATAGCGTTCAATATATCCTTATAGGGAGATCACAAAACTGGCCAGTAAGTTCTACGCATTTATATCCACATAATTTTTTTTCTCAAAAAATCGAAAAAAATCAAAGCAATGCAAATATGCAATTGTCGATAGTATCAAAGCATCCACAATATGAAAGTATTAAAGTATCGATATATTGCAAGTATCAAAGTACAACAATTTATGAAGAAAATTCGATAACAAAAAGTAATTACGCCTTGACAAGCAGCTGATGTTCGTTATATGTTGATTGTGCCTAAGGACAGATCGTATAAGTATTAGGGTTGAGCAAACTATCGATACGTAGTTGAGAAATCGAAAATTTGGCTGGTATCGTACTAAGGTTTTGATGTGTTCGTTTTTCCTAAGAACAAATCAGATAAGTATTAAAGTTGGACAAGATATCGAAACTTACTTGAGAAATTCATATTTTTCTTGCCACTGACCCATCCCAGTCCCTTAAGTTTCAATATATCTCAAAATTATTTCTACCCAACTTAGAAAATATACACACAATTGTAGCATTCGCAATAAAGAACTTTTGCAGAATATTTAACAATATACAGGGTGTTGCATTTAAAAAAGTTGATGCTACTTTCGGTTATTTCCGGAAATGACACATCGCATTTGATAGTCAGTTATGAAGATAATATAGTTCTAAACTTTAAAAGCTTGAATAGGCCACTGTAAATCCCAATATAATTTTTAGAGATTACATTGATATTTTTGCCTTTTATTGATAGTACAGAAACTTTAGACGAAAAATGGACTCATCTTCGGAAAAATTTATAATGAGCTATAAATTAGTGTACACGTACCTTTCAGCTCCCCAAACAATCTGTGAAAAGTCCCAAAGATTCCGGTGTATGCATAACTTTTGACAACGGAAAAACGGCCCAAAAAGTACCTTTGTCCGTTTTTTGCCAATTTCTTCGTTCCCATCGATCCTACGGCTATGAAGTGTACTTATAAAAAAGAAAGAACAGAAAATTCTCTACAAAAAAAGGTGATACAAAGTTTATTGATAACACTAATAGTTTTTAAGTGATTGGGCATTGAAACTCCGGTAAAAATTTTGTATGGATATTTTAGTGCACGTAATAATCAAAATATAGTTTTCTGTGCGTTATCTTCTAATTTTTACATATTTTTTATTTTATACGAATTGGGGTATGAAAAATTGTATATTTCAGTGAACAAAATTTATTATTTATTTATTTACATTATTGATTATTAACTTAATAATAATAATGAGTACAAAAATTAGGTTTGCTAGTGTAACTCAGTTTTGACTTATTTTCTGACATTATCTTTTTATCCATCCTCGATTTATTCTTCATTTTACTACTGGACTGGTGGAAAATACCAGGATTCGGAATCATCTATAGAGGTTGTTTCTGGATCGTTGATGTCAATGATTTTTTCGAGATTATTGTCTTCGATTTGGGGCAGCATTCAGGCAAGGTGTCCCATGACAGTTGCCACAAACCGCTGAACATTGTAGTCCCAACTTTCGACAGCCGCACAAAGCGCCACAGCCTTTCGAACAATTACAAAAAATCGTGTTCAAAAGACAATCCGGGGCAGGAGGTTGCGAGGTTTTTATTGGCTCCAATAAGCCGTTTCTGAATACCCATCCCCAATCTTGAGGGTTCAGCTCGTTTCCTAACCACTTCTGCAGCTGGTAGTAGACACGATATAGGTGCTCTTTAGCCGCATCGACTGTGGGGGGTAACATACTCAACTGGACCGACTTGTTTCTGCCTGCTTTCACAAAGCACTGGTAACGGTATTCTCCCAAGTCGTCTTGGTTAACCGGAGCGCCATATACAGCTAGGAAGATGCGTATTCCATCCGAAGAAACTGACTCTCGAGAAACATCACTGTGGTTGAAAATTTGAGCTGCAGCACGTAAGTCTTGACGTTTCGTGAAAAGTTTCAAAGCTGCAGTTTTCCCTTTATGAAAAAGAGCAGATGTCTTGCCACATCCCGTGAAAGCGTGTAGGAAGAGAAGATTATCCCTGATGTCTTCGTATTTATTGAAACTCCGAGAAGAGTAGAGCTTTCGCTGGACTTTTCCTTTGCCTGGTTTGAGAAAGAAGATCTCTTCATCAATCGGAGTGCGACTAACCAAAATTCCCCAACAACAACTATTCTATTCGTGCGTGAACATTCCAGAGCTGTTTCAATGATTAAAACGTCAGCATCATCTTGCGCCTGTTTAACGACAAAATTGTTGGCTTCGAACTTGACAGACAAAATTGAAATTAATCTGCTCTTGTTGTTACTGTTGGAAAGGAATTTTTCCTGGCTTACTGTGACGTTCATCATTTCGTCCAAATAAGTATCAACAGATGAACATTTTGCTGCACGACGACGTTGTTCCATGGCTTTCACGCTGTTGGTGCTATTGTTGTATCCATCGAAGACTACGACAGCGTTTGAACCGTAGTACCTTTGTACATAACCAATATACTTTGCACAAATCGATTCAAAAGATTCATTCTGATACCACATAACTCGATGCAAGAGGAATATTCCGTCGATGACGTACGTGACTGTTGTAAAATCATGTTCAGTTACTGATTGCTCGAAGACGTCAAACAAAGCAGATTTTTTCCTTTGCGCAGGTCCTCAAGAACGAACATTGATAGCGGGAACGGAGCTAATTCATGTTTAATGTAAATACGGAGCTCTGCATCCGATTTTTTAATGGCACTGATTCCTTGGAACAACAATAATGGATCAATAGGTACTGTTGTATCACGAACTTTGACGTTACTGGTGACTGTTAAAAGCGAAGGTACTCTGTCCGCGCGGGAGGATTTAATATCTTTGAAATTTTGACCAATTTTCTTCTCCATCACAGCAGTGCCGATCTTCTGAGCATGTTGTCTATCAATAAACTTTATATCACCTTTTTTGTAGAGAATTTTCTGTTCTTTCTTTTTTATAAGTACCTACACTTCATAGCCGTAGGATCGATGGGAACAAAGAAATTGGCAAAAAAACGGAAAAAGTACATTTTTGGGCCGTTTTTCCGCTGTCAAAAGTTATGCATACACCGGATTCTTTGGGACTTTTCACAGATTGTTTGGGGAGCTGAAAGGTACGTGTACACCAATTTATAGCTCACTATACATTTTTCCAAAGTGAAATGCTAAACTTCCTGGACTATGATATTATATTACGAAAATAATGTGAGGACACAGGATGACTTTAAGGAGACACAAATTTAGTCTTACAGAAATTGTGAGCCTTGCGAAAATCCAATAGCGTTGTATCCATCAGCCAGGCGAGAGTCCGACTTAATGATGTCGCAAGCCATCTGAATTTGTTTGTTTGGATGCATTAAGAAGCCATTTAATGTATCTTCGATTATGTTGTTTCCAATTCTTAGGGATAAAACATAAACGCCGGGTAGGGCTTTCTGCAACTGGCGTTTGGCATTTCCTAGACTGAGTGGGTTGCAGCAAGAGTCACCTAAGCATCAATTCGATTTCATTTAAAAAAACTATGTTTTACGTTAGACTTACCCATTCCATGCCACAATACAATTGGTGTGTAATTTTGACAAGACACATTGGCTAAATATGCGAAAAATAACAGTGCTGTAATGAATTTACCCATATTGTGTTAACTTGCTTATTTGCTATAATGGACTAGCAGCTGGTTACAGATACAGATTATTTAAAGGTGTATGAGTGGTACTTATCGGTAACAAATAAGTTTCAAGTTTACAATATTACAATTATTGATTGATCTATTCATAGTTTTTGAAATATGAACTTATCTCTTAGATATAAATCTTCCTTGAACAAATCCTCAGTTATCGGTACAGATTTTTAATTAGTTTAACTCTCTATATCGAAGTCTTCAGTCTCTTGACTGGTTTGACGCATGTTTCCAATCTCGTCTTCCCTCAGATTTTCTCTTCATTTCTTTATAGTTACGCGCGCCCACGTCATCCATAATTTGTTTAACTATGATAAAAAATATGTAAGTGTGATTTAAACATACATTAAAAAACTGTGAATTTGGCTGTCAAACGTACATTTTTCCAGCTATTATACGAGTAGTTACCCTTTACGAGACGCACACCATTCAAATCCTTATCCTCTCTTACCTATCTCCTTGCATATAGTTGGAGATAATGTGGCCCTTCTCGTATATGTAAATTGTAGGAGCAATTTACTTACTAATGCCCGTTGACCCTGTATATATATATTGCAATAAAAACAGCTCTTTGAAAGGTTGAATTTCAATGAAAATCTCTCCATTGTCTAATACCTGTGCAGGGTAACCGAATAGCTCGCTAAGTGGGCAGAGAGCACTACCAAGTATGCAACAAATAAAACCTTCAAAACATGCCGTACAGCTAGAGCACACAGTTCAATATTATATTAGGTTTGTTTACGCAGACTCATGACGGTTCACACAGGTCTAATAATAAAATATGAACATTCAAATTACTGAACACACATTTCTAATAATAACGTAGGGCCATGCAACTCTCATTATAATTTAGAAGCACGCAGCCTTATAGGTATACGCAGTATTATTATTCACCACATAGTTCTAATAACAAAATAAGAACATACAACTTTCACGATAAATAGGGAGATAAATGAAAACACTGTCATAACCATTCAAAGGCACACAGCCCTTTAGGTACACACAGTATTATTATTCAGCACACAGTGGTAATAATAAAATAGAAACATACAAAATGGCAATAAATTAGAAGCACGTAGTTCTTTCGGTACACACAATGCCAGTTTTAACCATACAGTTCTAATAATAAAATAATATTGCGTAACACTCATAATAAATTACAGTCGCATATCTGTTTAGTTACATATAGAACCATTATTGAGTACACATATCTAATAATAAAAGAGGTTCATACAACTGTCATAACACAGTATTATGATTCAGCACACAGTTGTAATAATAAAATAAGAACATAAAACCTTTGCGATAAATAGGGAGATAAATGAAAATACTCTCTTAAACATTTAAGGGCACACACCCCTCCAGGTACGCACAGTATTATTATTCAGCACACAGTGGTAATAATAAAATAGAAACCTACAAAATTCATGATAAATAAGACGCACGCAGTTCTTTAGGTACACACAGTGTTAGTTTTAACCATACAAAATAATATTGCGCAACTCTCATAATAAATTACAGTCTCGCAGCTCTTTAGGTACACATAGTACCATTATTGAGCACACATCTCTGATAAAAACATACAATCATGCGACTCTCATAATCATTTAGGGACACAAAACCCTTTCAATACACACAGTATTCATATTCAGCACACAGTTGTAATAATAAAATAAGAACATACAAATTCCACAATAAATTGGGTGCACGCAGTTCTTTAGGTACATAGAGTGCTACTTTTAACCATACAGCTCTAATGAGAAAATAAGATACGCGACTTTCATAATAAATTACAGACTCACAGCTCTTTAGGTACATATAGTAATATTATTGAGCGCGCATCTTAAACAATAAACTAGGATCACGTAAACTCTTGTAATAGGTACACACAGTACCATTACTCAGCACACAGCTTTTATAATAAAATGCAATAATTAAACTCAATGTTTATGATACATTGGGGTACTCCACACTTCTTATATGAAAATTTAACGATACTTGGATTTACTACAAAACAATTTACTGGGGTTGTTGGAAGATGTAGGACGCAATGTACGACAGAAACATTGCTATCAATACGATAGTTGTCCTGTTCGCTGCATTTAAATTGTTAGCAATTACTTAAATCATATATTTGGAGTAAATTGAATTGGAAGAGAAGCGATGCATCCATGGCTACAAAGAAGTTGCCATATCACTCCACTGGACTTTTTTCTTCTATCGGACTTCGATATTAAATAACTATGATTTACAAAGTACAATGCTTGAACCGTATACACCAATTATATTTTATACTCTTGTTCGAGTCTGAAGATCGTTTTTAAAACAAAATAAAAAATGTTAACAGTGGATGGAGGCAATTTAAAATATTTACCTACTAAATTAAATAAATCTTCGATATTTATTTTTTGTTGTTTTTCATTTGTTTGCTTTTTACTATAGTACACTTGCCCCAAATGTGCGCTTTTCTAGTTAAATACACAACTGTTAGTTACTATAGTAAGAGATCACCTTGACAGAAACTAACTTATGATCTATTTCGATACTATAAAGAATTCAACAATATCAGTTGCTGTGATATATGTATGTGCGTTGGGTTGCGGTTTTAAGGATGGAGAACTTAGTTGACGTATCCTGTATAACAATAAAGTCATGACTTAGTAGTAATGTAACATAAGCACGTTAGCTGTACATATATGTATTATCTTTCAAACAATATATCTGTTGTTGTATAGGCAACCGACATTGCACTATTGTATAATTGCTATGGGTACCTATTGTAATTTTGGTTGCCTATATAACTACGGGTTTGGAACACATTGTAATGTGAGACATTCCAAGCACTTCAGGAAAACTACAGCTAAAAAACTTCCAACGAAACAAACATATGGCACTTAGGATATTCACGGTCTTTCACACATTCACAAATTATATAAATTGTATGCTCATGTTTCTTAGTCCCATGCGCTTTTGTTATTGAAAAATCTATAAACAATGTTTTTGATAAACCAGGACCATTTGAAATCTAAATGACCTCCTGGCCGCGACATGAAATGCAGTTTTCCTTCGCTTTCCATTTTCTTCAAACCTAGACGGTCCTAAAATAGGTTTCATTAAAAGTAAATATTGAATATTTATAATGTAAAACCATACTGACGTAAGTTTCAGATTCTTGCAGTGTCTGCATTTCCATATCTTGACCGGGTTTGTAAAACCCAAACCATTGGGACTCCCTAGGGTGAATCATTTCGTCATTCTCGAATTTAACAAGAATAAAGTTTTCTAGCGACTGTAAGTTTTTTATATAATTTTCATTAATCAATATCTCGTTGTTAATGTCGGCCAAAAAGGTATTTTCTTCAAGGTATGCTTTTTTGTTTATTGGGTCGTGCCAGTATGTTGCTTGTACAAAATACTGCTGTATGTACCTAAAATAGTGCGTTAATAAAGTCATCGTAAGTTCATTCCTCACAAGGGGACGGGCCGCTATAGAGGTTAGTCGGGTCCCGCACCGGAACCTTCAGCCCCACTTCAGCCAATAACGCGGAATGTGAAGATGAGAAAGACCAGGAAAATTGGATAATGGGATTTCATGGATAATACGCGTTTGCCTATATGACCCAGGAAACCCACGAAAAACCTGAGATAGGATAGACGGGGCTAGATCTGCCGTATGAAATGTAAATGATCTACCACCTTCTTCGGTAGTGCATTAGGTACATTAAATAGGTAGTGAATCTAGATTTTATAGAAAGTGAATTATTTAAGGAAAACGCCTTGACATATAAGATCATATTCTTATGTTGCTTAATACCTTCGCTGCTAGGAACTGGATTATTTCCTGCCACGTGCTTCTCTTCAGCGCTAAGGTGAAATAAAAGAGACCTACAGTTTAACGTCGAATCCGAACTACAAAAATTGCTGAGGAGGTTTTTAACAATGAGACTCCATCGTTGCTAACCGAATTGGGGAATCGTATGTGGGTTGCAGCACAAAATTTTTATACGCTACCGTGGTGATACTGGGCGGTCGAACCCATGACATAATGGACGTTTTGGCCAGAAAACGAGCGCTCTGCCAACTGAGCTACCATCACATTTACATTACATTAAGGTAATTACGTTTGGATAAATGAAAGTTAGTGTTAGTCTTAAGATAAAAAGTCATCTAGAGTTAATTTAGCTTTTTCAAAGAGTAAAACTGCATAAAAACGGGAAACATTATTTCTACAGTCCATGTATACGTTTTAAACTGGGGAGATAACTCCTGTAGGTCCTGAATGTTGATATTAGAAAAAAGTAAAGCAATAAGTAATAATTTAATATAAAACCATAGATTTAGGGAAAATAATGTTCGAAAAACTTCTCAGTATGACAAAACGTATTAATATAAGAAATGTACAAAAATAGGTAATAAGATTGGGGCAAAGAAAAACCATAATTATTGTATGAGTATTCGTAGACGATTAGAATAAGGCAATTGACATTTGACATCGTTTTTAATGATACCGGAACTAAAAATTAATATTTCTTTCTTAATTTGCCTAATTGCCTATAATACTATTTGATTAAAATAATTAAGAAAAATATTTAAGAACCCATCGTTAATGCGCGGGTCCCTGATTTACATCCGCGGGTAATGACAAGATAAATAATTTCAGTTTCAGGGGCAGTACTATACATAGAAGAAAATGAAGAAGAAGTTGGCAGTACTGAGAGTACAGACAATCACTGTTATGCTTTCTTTGAAATGTTGAATAATGATCAACATAATTAATATACTGTAATTAGTGACATTTTTATAACTGTAACAACAATGAAAAACGAAATAGGGACTATGTACAGTACACTTAACACAATAATAGAATAATACAAAGTCTGGTTGAATTTAAAAGGTTGAACTCAATTTTGACTACATTTACTATGCTGACAAGTTAAGAGTGTTGCGTTGGTTGCCTAAAATGAATATAGGGTGAGTCTGCTAAGGCTAATCGGCTTTATATCAGCAGTACCCCCCAACTTCCTTAATATTTGAAATAACCGAGATATACAGCCGAACCGCCTTGGCAGACTTACCCTTTATATCTATTTGAACAACTATTTTAAACCTGCCTTTGTCTTAAAAAATGATTTTGCTCCTGGAAAATATGAGTTCATTTACTAACATTTATAGATTCGGACCAATACCAATTTCAATACAGCCAAATAAGTATAGTTATGACTTGTTGAATTCCTCATGAGCTTAGAAGAAATACAAGTAACTACATAATAAATCACATAAACAATATACATTACAGCACACAATTTGACGTGTGTGCGATACTTACGTTAAATACAATACTCTGCTCAAAATTGACCGAAAATAATAGCAAATAAAACATCCTGGTACTCCATAAACACCTTGGTGTTGCGCCCCCAATGAAACCAAATTTTTCATTTGTGGTTTTGGGCATCTCTGCAGTAGACCCCGCCTAAACGAAATTAGTTAGTTAGTCCTAGCAAAAGCTACATAATAGCTATCTACTATGAGAATTATTTTCTAACTCTATTTAATGAAACGGGCGAAAGTCAATTTCTATAGGTATAACATATCTGCAGAAAGCTTAATGTATTGCAAAGATCTTGAAGTACAATATTATAGTGCGATCAAATATGATTAAAGAGTATGTAATCTCAATTTAGTGCAATTATTTTGAACAATACGTTCAATTTTATCTCCGAACCTGTCGTTTATTAATACTTACATTCCCCGCGTTGTAACCGCTCGGTTTATTTAGGAACACATTTAAATTACAAAATGTTGTCTTTAATAAAGGTACCAAGTGTGTAATTGTAGGTTAACACGGTGTTTATAGTATAGTAGGATACCTAAATTCAGAAGCCTACTTTGCAGTCGTACAACCTAACTAAAAGTTTGGCAGTACTCATATCGTTCTTGTTACAATCAATTCTAAGAGCAATTCGTCATCAAAGCAGTGCGTTATAAAATTTTCAGTGAGCATGTACATTGTGTTGTGAAATGTTACCACGGAACAGGCAGCACCTGTGCAGGGCGTATGTGCTTACGGACATCACTGTACAGGATATTCAACAACAGATCGATGCTAGTCCTGACAAATCATTAAGATATGTGTCTCGCCAACAGGTTATGAGGATAGGAGCCTCGGTGGAGTAGTTTAGATACGCGCTGCCACTCGAGGTCACAGCGAGATGTGGCCGATCAACTGGGGTGTTCGAATGCCGGCTAGGGCGACCGCATTTCGCTTAGATAAGTTTAGGGTGCATGTTGCATGAATGTTTAGTGTGTAAGGGACGCCCGCACCCCCTGAAGTAATGCAAAAGCGGTTCAGGGGGGGGGGGCGGTAGCATGAATGAATGAGAAGAAAAACTGAAGGTTATGAGGATAAAGTTGTTTTTGTAACTGAGTTACTGAACAGTTACATTGTAGGTATTTTGTATGGCTCGTGTCAGAAAGCAAAAAAGTCCTGTATATGCACCCGTAAAAAGTGTCAGTCATTTAAGAGTTGTTACCAGCAGATTTTAAATCTTAAAGCCTTATCAATAATGTACATGGTTAATTAAAAACCTCAACAACGATGACATTTTAGATTTGACATTTTTCAATGATGAAACATGGTTCAATGTTAGCGGCTACGTAAACTCCTAAAACTATCGCACGTGATTATTCTTAAATCATCGTGCATATCAGGAGACATCATTATATCACCTGAAAATTTAAACTTGGATTGGGAGGCTGCAAACAAAAACAGTAGGACCTATTATTTTTTAATGACAACATCAACGCCAATAATTATCAGCAACTATCTTTAAGACGGTTTATCGATTAATTCCATTTCGATGAACTTCAGCTTGGAATCTTCCAGCAAGATGGTGTAACAGCGCACACATTAGATGCAGTCTAAACAATTTAAAATATCACACGTTGTCAAACGAAAACCTTCATATATATTAGGAGACCGCATTACATTCCATTAAAATTGAAAATTTGGATGGCGATGTAGAGAATAGCAATAACTGGGTCAATTTTTTAATATCAACTTCAGTGCCAACGATTACTAGCAACTATTTTTAATTCCATTTGTCGGTCAGCTCCAAACATAAGGAAAAAATCGCAGGAGGTAATTATCAAGAAGGGAGAGGATAAGAACCCCGAAGATCCAAAATCATACCGACTCGGATGTCTGATGAATATTATGGGAAAAATGCTGGAAAAGTTGGTGTGCAACCGCTTCCAAGAACATAGAACAGACCGAGGCATGAACCAGACCCAGTACGGGTACAGGAAAGGAAGGTCAACTGAAAACGCAGTCAACATAGCGCTGGCGGAAGTGGAAGCTGCAGACTCCGGATATGTCATAGCGATTTTCGTAGACATATCTGGAGACTTCGACAACCTATGATGGTCCGCGCTTTTCAAGCGAATGAAGCAGATTGTTTGTTCAGCACAATTTTGCAATATTATCAGGATTTATTACCAGAATAGGTGGCTGGACATGCGTAGTCCGACCGAGACCATCACCAAGAGCATATTGAAAGGACGCCCGCAGGGGTCCATATGCGGTCCCATCTTTTCGGATCTCATTATGGAGGAACTGTTGGGCAGCCTGGAGAGAAATCGGGAGGGGAGGGCGGCGGTTGCCTATTCTGATTATCTCCTAATAATAATGGAAGGGACTCGAGAAGACAGCTAGAGGAGAAGACCAACCGAGTACTGGTAGCCCTTAACCAGTGCTGTACAAACAACAAATTGAAAATCTCCGAAAAGAAAACCACCTATGTACTGATGAAGGAGAATCTGCAAAGCCACCTCCTAATGAACATAGGTGACAAAAGAATCCAGAGAAAAGGACAAAATAGATAACTGGGCATAATAATAGATGAGAAGCAGAACTTCAGCCAACATATAAAAGATACAGCTGAAAAAGCAAAAAGAATTATGAAGAAGCTAGCCAGGCTAGCCCAGAACGAGTTTAAGATACCGTTAAGTACGGTACAACTGTATTTGGGGTCAGTTATGGCATCTGTAAGTGACTATGTTGCAAGCATTTGGGCTGAGAGGCTGCTTCTCGTCAAACCATGACAAACCATAAGGAGTGCCCAGGGCGGTGCTTGTAAGGCTAACAGGTGCTTTCAGTACAATATCGCTGGAAATCCTGTGCGTCATAACAGGCATTTGTCCTATGCACTTAAATATACGTAAGAGAGCCGCTAACTACTGTCTAAAGCACTAACTACCACTCCCACGCTGCGAAAACTCCTGAAAGAGAGAGAATTACCAAATCATAGATGGTGAATGTGCTTCAGCAGGAGTGGCAGGATACCTGGAATGAAGCCACAGTAGGTAGACGAATCTACCAAATGATCTCCGCCATAGACAGACTAGTCATGAACAACGACTACTACCAACCGGATAGGGGACTTGTCCACATCTTCAGCGGGGCCGGACCCTACCCGACGTACATTAAGCGGACCAACTTGAAAGAAGACAACCTCACCAGATGCGGGGAGGTGGGAACACCGGAACACATGGTGTTCCAATGTGTGGAAAACCAACAGGAGCTTCATGAGCTGACAATATCTCTGCAGGCATTCACCATGCAACAAATACCGAATACTCTGAGGAGTACGAATGGTAAAGATGAGAAAGGATTAAGCTAGAGCGTGGCAAAAGAGTTGTTTGTGAACAGAAAGAAGTGTGAAAAACTGTATAAATGTGATAACCAAAAGGGAAAGTGTGAGAATCCTCAACACCATAATACGGTAAATGAGGAGCGAAGAAGAAATAGATAGCCTAGAATTTTTTATCTACAACTCCATTTTCACAAATTTCACTGTAAATAATTAAAGTTGAAATTTTAATATTTGCCACTATTGTTACGCCATAAGTTTATTGAAAAATTAACCATGTTCGGGTTGCTTAAAGCAGTCTTACAAAAATTGTGAGCCTTGAGAAAATCCAATAGCATTATATCCATCAGCAAGGAGTTTGTCGGTTTTAATGATGTTGCAAACCATTTCAATTTGTTTGTCAGGATGCAGGAAATACCCATTTAAGAAGTCTTCGATTACGCTACCAGTGTAGCTAATTCTCAGGGATAAAATGTAAACCTTTGGCAACGCTTTTCCCAAATGATACTTTGCAATCTCCGTACTTATCGGATTGCAACAAAAATCTCCTGTAAAAACTGCCACTACAAAAAATTAACACCCTTGGTTGAACTTACCCATCCCATGCCAAATCACAATGGGTGTGTAATCATCGTAGGATATATTATTTGCTGAACTTTTCAAAAAAGAGAGTATTATTATAATTTTAAACATTTTCCCAAACCGTTACGGTTAATAATACGATTACAGCAATACTCGCTAGTTCAAATAAATTAAGAATTTTTGGGTAAACCAATAAACGATTTTTTAGAGAATACGATAAACATTATTAATAAATATAATATACTCTATTGGAACATTTGGAGTTTTCTTTAGATCATTATAAAGTTGCAGACTTTACACACTTTAATTAGGATTTTTACAGCCCTCCATAAAAGGTTTATCAAAACTTTAATTGTTATAGCTATAATCATTAAAATCTTATAAAAGTAGTTAGGATCAAGTAGAGCTTGACATAAAGAGCGGCTTTCGAAATAGTAGTATTTTAGACCGATTTCGGGAATTGGTAGATTCTCATTGAAATGGAATATCTGTGAACAGTGTGAAATTGAATTTTAGCTGGTTATTGCATTTACCATTACTTGATATGAAGATTTGTTTACGAATATGCCATATATTTATGGTCAAGGGTTTAAAAAAGTCTTGCGGTTAAAAAGTATTTGATAGGCCTTGTGTAGTCCCAACATTTTTACTCATGTGTAATAATTCTCAATGCAGTAGAATCAAGGATTTCAATTTACCGCAGTAAAATATTTGTAAGTAAGGAAAAAAATTGCTTTTAATGTTCATGTCATTTTTCGACAAAATTAATACTGATTGCAATACTCTGTATATAATTACAACTATAGTTGCCACGATCGCGTCTTGTGTTTGGTTACATTTGAACATCGTTTTTAACAAATTATTGTTTGTAACTTGTCAACTTATTACTGTGATACTGAAGTTATTGGCTTCTTCTTTGTATCCTTATTTCCATCGTCGTTCACAAATGATTCACAATACCAATGCTATTATCAAATGATGAATATGCAGATATTCATTATGTGTATGGCCTGTGTGATGGAAATGCTTTAGCACCACAACAATATATCGTAGAAGATATCCCTATAGAAAACTGCTCACGCGTGCAGTTTTCTTTAATACACATCGTCAGCTAAGGGAACGTGGCACTTTCAATGCAAGACATGCCGTCGGCCAAGGAGGTATCCATAGATCCATAAACGATGATGAACAAGTTCTTGATTTATTACAAGAAGATCCGTCTTTAAGTGTGCGAAGAATTGCATTACGTACTGGAATATGTAGAAACCAGGTTTGGAGAATAATAAGAAGTGTTCGCTTACATCCGTATCATCATCAAAGAGTGCAAGCTCTAGGTAATGATTTTGAAGTTCTTTTACGATTTTGAAATTGGGTACAAAATAATCAAAACCTACCGCCTATTTTATGGACCGATGAAACGTCTTTCACACAAGATGGTATCAATAATTATCATAATTTTCATGAAAAGGCTGCAGGAAATCCTCATTTAAAGAGACGCTCGCATTTTCAACATAGATTCAGTGTTGATATGAACTGGTATTCTTAATGATCGTCTGATTGGACCATTTGAACTGCCACACCGTTTGAATGGTGCAAATTACGAATATTTTCTAGAAAACTCTTTACACTTATTACTGGAAAATGCGCCATCAAATATTAGACGTGCAGTGTGGTATCAACACGATGGGGCACCAACACATCAATGTCTTCGAGCTAGAGCGTAGCTTAAAGCACATTTTCCGGGAAGAGGGATTGGAGTAGGAGGACCCGTAGTATGGCCACCGCGTTCGCCGGACTTGACTCTATTAGATTTTTACCTTTGGGGTCACATGAAACAGATTGTTTATGCAACTGAAGTGTACACGGTATAAGAATTACGCCAAAGAATACAGCAGGCTGCCGATATTATTAGGAATAACCCAGCAACCATATTAAGAACGCAGCGATCTCTTCCGCGAGGTGCGTTTTTGTGTATCGAACACAATGGAGATGATTTTGAACATTTCTTGGAAATAAAATGATAAAAATGTATTTAGAATAGATTTATTTCATAAAATTCGTTGTACTAAAATTATGAAATAAACAATAACTGGTTAACGGTTACATTTAGGACTTTTCGACACTAAATAAGTTGTGGAATTCATCTTTGAAATATTGCCGGTACGTCTTGGGACACCCTGTATAACGTATCACATCGACTATAAGACGCCACCGATTATAAGAGAGGCGCCCTTGTTTTCGTAAGCCAGAAAGCTTCTCGCCAGCCACCAGTACCTTCCTAAGAAGCCATCGAGTATAACATGCAGTATAAATATAGAGTCACAAAATAGGGAAAAATATGCGTCCTATAATTAATCGAAGCAATTTTATTATTATTATTATTGTCAGCCATTAAATCCCATTTTGGCAAAAGCCCCCCCATTTGGTTCCATAAGCTTCTATCATCTGTTATCTGCCACCAGTTCTTCCCGGCTGCTTCCTTGATCTCCTCTGACTATCTTGTGCTTGGGCGCCCTTTTTTTCTGCTGCCTTCACTTGGACACTATTTTGTTGCAATCACTGACCACCTTTGATTCGTCCCAGATGCCCTGCCCACTTCCACTTTAGCACTTTGCAATATGATAATTAATTAAAAAAATGTTATTCTAAATTGTTATGTTTCATCAGAACCTGTTCTTGATTGAAAGAGAGGTTCTCATACCCCGTATATATTCATACATTTTAACACAGAAGAGTGAAAAGACAAAAATACTGTATACTTGGAGACAATTTGTAGATGTACATTGAATTGGGTGTCGATCAGGTAGGGATTGCCTCTCCTTACTTCTACCTGTTTAGAAACCCTTCTGGTATAAAGGAAAGCTTCAAGTACCAAACTTCTTACGAACTTTAGGACTTTCCAGGGAGCTATTTTGCTTACTGCTTCAGGTGTGGTGTACACCTTTTCGGGGTATTGAGCAGTGGCGGCTTGTACTAAAGGGCACAAGGGCACGTGCCCACCCAACCACCAAGATAAACACAGAAAGAAATTCGCATGTAATTCAGTGCATTATTTTAATTTCATTATTTTAACGAGGGTATCAAATTTTCCTTCCGCACCAAAGGCGCGGCTAACACGCTTAAAACTATGTTCCGGGGAAAGCTCTGATTTGTACCTATTGAGAGGAAGATTCGGTTGCCTATCGGTTATCTTCGCTATATGCGATATACCAGGCGAATGGGGCACCGAGCAGATTGTTCCCCATTTAAAGTCAACGTTTGAATTTGCACTTTGGAGCGCTGTTTTCGCGCAATCGCGCGTTTGAATTCAAAGACGAAAGTGCCGTTTTTTCAATGATGGAAGTTAATTGTGTGCAAAAAGATCGACTAAACGCATTGGCGGTCCTATCAATAGAAAAGAAGTTCGTCCGGTCTATCCCGGATTTTGACAACAAAGTCATAGACGTCTTTTCCAGCATGAAAAATAGGAGAATGGATTTTATGTACAAAAAATAGGTAAGTTTTTTCTTTTTTAACTCACGAGCCGCCACTGGTATTGAGACTTTTGGCTGATTATAACTTTGCAGTTGCAAAGAATATGTTTCGCTGTTTCAGTCGCTTGTTCACAGAATCGACATAAGATATCCTCAGGTTTGCCCATTATATTGAGTTGGTATCTCCGTGGGCAATGTCCAGTTAGAAGGGAGGTTATTTCCCTGAATTCATGTTTGCTAGTTCGAGCAATCCTCGCGCTCTGTTTGGCGAATGGTAAATAAATTTCGTCGCCTGTTTTAAACCTGGAAAGTTGTTTCGGTGGGTAGACTTTTAGACGTCTTCTTATTTATTGATCCCAAAGATAATGTGACTCCGCACTTGTTTAAGAAAGGCGATCAGCTGTTTCGTTTCCAGTAATGCCTTCTTGGCCAGCCACGCCCATCAAGGTTACCTTGTTGTTTCTTGCCAGCTGATTTATAGTTTGGAGACATTCCCAAGCAATTTCAGACTCAAAAATGTAAGACTTTGGAGTTTTAAGTGCTGCTTGGCTGTCTGATAAGATATAGATTTTGGCTCTACTATAGCCTATAACAATGTGTAAATACAAAGATTTTCTTCTTTAGAAGTGCTTTATCTCTTGTAAACGTAACGATCTTCTCTCCTGCTTGTGTTGCGTGTTTTTAGAGTGTCACAGACATAGAGGACCTACAGTTTAACGTGGGCTCCGAACCATGGGAAGTGTAAACACTTTTACTTCAGAGAAGATTTACTAGGCAGAATACCTTGCTGGTTTGCCATTGCCTTGCGAGGGAGAACGGCCGTTAAAAATCCGATGTTCCGGGACCGGGAATTGAACCCAGGACCTTCAGCGTAGAAGTGTAACGCTATAATCGCTAGCCCACGGCCACCTTCAAAATACAATACAAAGATTAATTCACCAAAATGATTTCCTGATTTTAATTTAACATTATAGTCTGTATATTCGGGCTTAAATTCTAAATGCACCTGTATAAATTGGACCTTTTTATAAATTCGAAAGGATGTTATTACCTTACCACCTTACCATATTTTGTGTTTCATTTCATAAATGCTTCAAACGCCCTATATATTTATAGCTTTCTCAAGATATATCAATTTGCAAGATACTATGCAATAAATTATGTTTTCGGGAAAGTAAAAATATTGAAATTGTGATATTGTTTTCATTGTCGTGTCCTGTTATTTAAATTTTATGCGAACTTATGGGAGTTAGAACCACTTTGTGTATTTCATTCATTTTAAACACTTAGTAATGTGGTATGAAATGATATAAATACCGCCTAATGGAAAACGTTTATTCATAAAAACTAAATTCTTGTGTCTCGATAAATTGGTTGTTTTCAACACTTCTGACACATCCTGTACTTTTCGCTGTGATGCGATTACAGATTGAATCAGCCGGACCAAAAGTACATTTGGGAAAACTTAAAACTGTTTACATTTCTTAATTCAAGAAAATACTTCTTTGCCCGGCAAATTTAAAATTAGTACATTGCAACACCCTGAAATATTTTAATATTCATAGATTTATAATAAATACTGTGTAATATGGTACAAAAACTGTTTTTATTTAAAGTTCCTTGGCGTAACATTTGTTGATAAGTTTAGATCTTAGAAGACCATGTATATTTATTTTTGGTATTTATAATTTATCGAAGCTTTCCTGATTTTATTCGACTTTCAACCACCATAGCTCTAGAGTACTAGATAATATACATTTGTTTTGATATTTCCTAGAAAACTAAAAGGTAAAAGCAAACAATACAGGATGGTCTAGCTAAGTTAGCCGCTCTTATAACTGATTGATGCAACCCAACATACATGTGTCATAACAGCTGAAATTATTGAATTTTGTATAGTACAGAAATGGCTCATTGTTAGTGTCTGTCATATTCATCTTTTACTGTAGAAATTAACATTTTTACTAATATTAAATAAATTGGCATTTAATAATAAAATCATTCTTTGCCGCAACTGTACGATAGTGCAAAGTAAACAAGTGCAAACAAAAATTGTTAAAGTCACAAAATTGCCTGCGTTCACTTCCACAAATTTTCAAATTATTTTAAAAGCAAAAGTTTAGTAGAGTGATAACGCATCTGCTTGTTGGGCGTGGATGCACAGCTCCTCTTTCCATCCAATTTCCTCCAAATAGTAGAAACTAATTCCTAACTATCGAACTGTAGAAAGCAGGACACCCATCACGTTGGTAGCAAAGTTTTTGTACATGAAGTTCTAAATGATTCAAAATGAGTGCATTCTGAACGAAATTACAAAATTCCCTTCTTGTAGGGTC
This sequence comes from Limonius californicus, assembly GCA_014611495.1. Taxonomy (NCBI): domain Eukaryota; kingdom Metazoa; phylum Arthropoda; class Insecta; order Coleoptera; family Elateridae; genus Limonius; species Limonius californicus. The sequence goes on along the minus strand of JABXWE010005999.1, from coordinate 4,065 downwards.
ATTTTCATGTAATTCGTGCACCAAAGTAACGTAATAAGGATTAAATACATGCTTTTAGAATGCTTGGAACTAGAGTTCTACTAATACCCACAACTGCGCTTAGATTTCTTTTATTTAGATGGGGATTCTCATTAACGGCCTCTAAGTTTCAAGGCATTTAAATATTTTTCAGACGGTGCACTTCTGGTTGGATAGAGCTTGGTATATAAATTGTGGACAGTAACCGCATTTCCGCGGCATTCTCCGAAAATAAGTAACAAATGTGTATACTCGTTGTTTGAAAACATCTTAATAAAAATTTAATAAATTGACTGCTCGACTTATTACTGTCATAGGTAGGCAACACTGATCGATTTAATTAAATTACGGAATCGTTGGTTGCCATCCTATATTTATGTTTGGTTGCGTCAACCATTGTTGAGGGGGACAACCTTGTATAAATATTTTTTGGGGGATAAGGTTTCAAATAATCCACTTTGAATATATAAACTATTGTTATATAATAACTCATTTTACATGCAGCAGAATTAATATTAAACTTTTAAAGATCTGGTAATAATAGTTCATCATTGGTACTCTTAGGGCTTTCATTACTGTTCAGAGGGGAATTTTTTGGACTTTCGTTGAGGTTCAAGGTAGAAAGCAACGTCATGGTATCCATGGTGCTGTAATCAGGTTCTTGGTGAACCTCTTCAATTGCAGGAATCAGGAGCTGCATTTCTGCTTCTTTTAAAATATCTTCGTCAGAATTTGCAGTCAAATCAGGAATCAAGTCGTTTTCTTGCGTCTCCGCCACTTCTACGCCATTTTCTATCTCCTGGTCGTCTTCTTCTTCAGCATCCTAAAATTAATATGTTATGAGCTGTTTGTACAAAAACATTTTTTTAATTCGTTGTATTTCGATTCTGGTAACCACCTCATATACGTAGGTGGTTGTTCTAATGGACATTTTTGTATCTAGGCCGACTAAGCCCTAAGTGAGTAACAGAATGGGGAAATAACAGGCAGTTGACGCGTAGTGAGAGCCACACTAAGCCGACTGGGCTTAGTAAAAGCAAAAGCACTGTTCGTGATTATTTAATTTTGTGGTAAGATTATGTCGGCGGTCAGTTTGACTACTAGTTTACGTAACAGATTTGTATATTCAATAATATTAATTCTGATTAGTTGCCCTATGAAAACGATCGGTATGAGTGAAACAGGAATAACGGTTTGATACACTTAAACCCCAACGCTATGTTCATCACTTTTGTATTGCTATGTGAGGTTATGTTGGCCATTTCGGATCGAAAATTAATAGCTGGTATAGGTTTAGGAGTGTAACCTAGGGCATCTATGAGTTCTGAATATTTATTAGTGATTAGTGAGCGATGTAAGAGGAGCTACATCTAAAAACTTACAGCAGCAATTGGGGTTGTTGATTTGTACTGAAATGCACTATTGGAAAGATCTACTTCAACTGGGAACAAAGCAGGTCCAGACAAAAGAGCCAAGGTGTTCGTGTGAAGTTCAGACAACCCTTTTATGAGTTTAGCCAAATGTCCACCAAGAGACTGTACGTGTTTGTTTTCCAAAAGTTCCATTTTCACCAAAACATCAGCTCGGAGCTTGGCGAAACGAGCGCGAGCCACTTGTCGACATCTCAGAATTAACCTGTTAGGAAAAATTCCCTTCATTAGGGTTGTCCAAAATTGTTGCTTAGAAGCATAACGACCTGTACTCGTAATTTCCAGTTTCTACTCGGTATAATGGCTCCTGAAGGGCAGCATAGCTGCACTCTTCATCGTCCATTTCTTTTACTTTCAAACAATAGGCAAGGTATTCGAACTTTGCATCTGCATATTTTTTTACTGTTAATCTTGTGTCTGGAATTGCTTTATGCAGATATGTTCCCATATCTGATAATACCTAGAACAATAGAAGAGCGTAAGAAATAACTTTTAAGATGAAGAAGTTTGTGAACATACTGGTCTGACTTGCTTAATCATTCCATGCCCCAATTTTTCCATATTGCGGTGTTGTTCCCCAAACAACCTGAAAGCTTCACTAGCTCGTGGTTGAGGCTCTCTAACGGCCAAATTGGAAAAGATGTCCCCCATAGCTTTAACAGCCTGCAGGAGCTCCATATGAGCCTAAAGAAACTTGTGACTATTAATTATATGTGGCAGAAAAGAAATGCTGAAACTTACCTGCAGTACTCGTTTACAGTGCTCAACTAATCCCTTGTAAGTAAATTCGGTATCTTGTAACTCCTGCAGCTTCTTAACCAACGTGTCATTGCAAAGGATCGCTCTGGAAAGTCCCAATGCGTCTGCTGTTGAAGAACTCATATTTTCCACCAATCGATGTTTGACCTTCTTAAGAACAATGTCTAGACTTTTTCCTTGTTGTGGATCCGCATGCAGCTTATTGTAGTTGATTATGACTTCTTCCTAAATTGGTAGAGTTAGAGTTGAAGCAATGAGGTATTGTCGTGAGACAGAGTTACATGTTGTTACCTTAGATAGCAAAAGTTTACTACAATCTACTGCAATCCATATATTCATTTAAACTTCCTGGTATGCATATTTCAACAAAATTCCATAAAATTGATGATCAACCGATACTTTATTCTAATATATTACATATTTTAGAAGGATAAATTGTTATAAGGGTAGATTGCTAAGGCCGTAGATTAAGTTGTAGTAATCTTATCTAATTTAAGTTCAAAAATAGGGCAAAAATAGCTACACGTCTTCAATAATCTGACAGTAGTGTGAGACTGTTAAACGGTTTTAACGGGAATGATACCGGTTAGTTACAATTTTGTTGCTGCCACATTACAAATATCAGTACTACTTGAATTTCTGAGAAAAAGTAAAACTTCCATTAAAACGCAGATTCAAATTACATACAAATATTTATATTTGAGTATACTTTCAAGGCGTACCAATGTCTAATACTGCTATCATTATTGGATCAGTATTGGATAGATAATATTGATGAAACTCTTCTTTATGGTGTTAATTTCCTAAGATGAAATTGAACAATGATCTACTTTAAATAGCCTTCAACGCTGCATTTTCAGTATTTCCCAGAAACGACGCTGTTATTATAGGATCGGAAATACGTAACAACAAATACTCTTCAACTTGCATATACAGTTGAAATTTCGTTACTACATATTGTTTTTATTGATAAAGAAGTAACTTAGAGCTTCTTAGACAGTTACAAACAATTGAAATAATAGCTATAGCCCTCGGTTTACGACGATTCATAAGAAAAACTGTACGCTTGTGCCTCGCGTGCCAGTATTTATCGCACTGCTACAACGTAGGTATGTTAAAGCAACTGTTGGTAAAATATATTAAATTTTATTATTAAATTGCGATATTCAAAAACCACATACAATAAGAGCAATGCAGTGAAGTTAGCTGGTCACGATGATAAAAGGCATGTAGGTTTAGCACAGTTGAAAAGAAGATGGTGCTTTGAAGATGGATAGACACGTCCCAACATCTGTTGAAGTATGAATTTATCTCCACTGACTGTCACTACCGTTATGAAGAATGTAGACAAAATAAAACAATCTATTGCAGTAAATGCTACGCAAGCAAGTTATAGTAATAGTAAACTTATGTGTATTTTACGGCATTGGCTCCCATTAGAAATGGATTCATTTTACGCCGATTGGTATACGCCGGTTTGTTCAGAAACGAAACTGCGGGATAAAGTGAGGGCTATCTGTACCAATAATAGTCACTTTAAAGTTGGCATTACTGTTTCTCAACTTAAAACTAGTTGGAGTTTGACAGCAGTAACTGTTATAAAATTCGGTATGAAATTTTTGTGTTAAGTTTCATCTAATTTTGATATGAGTTTAAATTTTTTTGAAAATTAAATATAATACCCAAAAGTAGTGAAGAACGTCTGGAGCTTAGGTTTAGCTGTCGATAATAAAGATTGCTCTATATCAATCATCACTAAAGCCAACTGCAAAATGAGAATGACATTCTGCTTTGTATTATATGGAAATAGTAAACCAGTTTGGAAAGCATCTACAATATATATATATATATATATATA
>JABXWE010005998.1:0-31822 GCA_014611495.1 Limonius californicus | reverse complement strand
AAGTCTCCAAGATACTGCTGTAACTCTTTATATAATAAACTGCCTAGAAATCTTAAAAATATCATAAATGAAAAGACGTTTGATGGACAGTTCAAAACTTTTTTAACGGAAAATGCCTTCTATATTTTAGAAGAGTATTTAAACCTTAGAAATAAATAAACATTATATTAGATTACTGTATTTTTTACTTTATTATTTATTTAATAAATATTTGATAGTTATAGAGGTGTCAAATAATTAATTTTGAAAAATGGCAAGAATGGTTTTGTCGCAAGATTTAAAAGACTGCGATAATCGCACTGGTTTATATTAGTTACATTTACTACATATTTAAATTTCCCGCCGAAACACACGCGCGAGCGCATGCGTAGATTGGATAAGGGTACAGAGAAAGATGGTAGATGATCTATTGGAATTAGGAAAAGGAACAAAAATAGTTTGTCTGTCATATCTTTACAACACACTTTACAATCTGTTGTCATATCCATGTGAATGTGTATGATCTAAGATGTAAATATTGCGAAGTGACAACACCATACAAAGGGGGTGGAGTTTGGTTTTCATGCATCTTGACCCTAACTAAGAATTTTGCCTATCTGGGGTAATTCCAGCTTCAGTAGGTAGCGATTTTTAACGTGACACACATCGCACTGGTACGAGACCTACAGCTTTACTTCTTATTCGACACCGACCTGTAACAAGATAAACTAATAACCCTGTATGCCGGCCTCGGTGGTCTAGTGGTTAGCGCGTTTGCCTTTAGATCCGAGGGACGCGGGATCGAACCTGGCTGAGGTCGGCGAGATTTTTCTAGCGGGAAAAATCTGAAAATGCGCCTTCTGTCGGATAAGAAGTAAAGCCGTAGGTCCCGTGCCACTGCGATGTGTGACACGTTAAAAATCACTACTGGATTTGGAATTACCCCAGATAGGCAACATTCTTAGTTAGTTCTTAGAGATGCTTGGAAAACCGCGTCCTAGATCTCGCTCTTTCAAAGCAAGCAAGTATCATGAACCAACGCCGGCCTCGATGGTCTAGTGGTTAGCGCATTTGTCTTTAGATCGAAGGGACGCGGGTTCGAACCTGGCCGAGGTCGGCGAGATTTTTCTAGCGGGGAAAAATCTGAAAATATAATATCGGATAAGAAGTAAAGCCGTAGGTCCCGTGCCACTGCGATGTGTGACACGTTAAAAATCACCGCTGGAGTTGGAATTACCCCAGATAGGGGGTTCTTAGTTCTTAGTTAGTTCTTAGAGATACTTGGAAACCCGCGTCCTAGATCTCGCTCTTTCAAAGCAAGCAAGCAAGCAATCACCCTGTATTGTCACAGATAGATTTGAGTTCAAGGCTGTCGTATTGACGTTGCATGGCATAATTGATGGCGTGTCAAAAATTTCGATTGGCTGTATCTAATGCCCTGTCTCGAGATATATTCTATGATATTTGTATTATGAATAACACAGGGCTCGGTTATTTATGAACAATTTTTTATCTATTTTCTAATGCCATTTCCCTGCGCTGTCGTACATCCATTGTGTGTTTTTAAATGGAGAAACTTATAATAAATGTTAACAGCGATAGCTGAACCAGAGCCGCAAACATTTCGAGAATCTCTTAAATTATGACGTTACGTTGACACCAAAAATAAAGTAACTAGATTTCTAACCTCAAAGATAGGATGTAAATAGAATTAGTTTATTAATAAACTGTAAAAATGTCGCGAAACCCTTCAACGTTAATGAGTATCCCCACTGACGAACAATTTGATTTCTTATTTAAAATCGTTCTTATCGGTGACTGTGGAACTGGTAAAACCTGTGTGGTGCAGCGGTTTAAAAATGGTACGTTTATAGAAAGGCATGGAAATACAATTGGAGTAGATTTTTCAATGAAAACAGTCATGGTAGAAGGAAAGCGAGTAAAGGTGGGTTACATTTGGTTCACAGCTACAGCTTTTTAATCGCAATGTGTTTGTAGTTGCAAATCTGGGACACAGCAGGGCAAGAAAGATTTCGTACAATCACACAAAGTTACTACCGATCTGCAAATGGGGTTATAATAGTTTATGATATTACAAAGCGATCTTCATTTCTTTCGGTTGCACGATGGGTAGAAGAGGTACGCCGTTATTCGGGCAGTGCAGTATTAGTTGCCTTAGTGGGCAACAAGGCGGATATGGAAAACCTGCGAGAAGTTGAATTCGAGGAAGCAGAGGCAATGTGCCAATATATGCCAGAAGTGTTGTTTGTATTAGAGGCAAGTGCAAAAGAAAATTCGAATATAGAAGAAGCTTTCTTATGCCTGGCTACTGAACTTAAGGTAGAAACAACTAATTATTATTAATTAAAGCTTATAAATCCATTATTACAGAGGCGACATGACAGTGGAAATCTACATATCGAGGATGAAGAAACTGTACGGCTAGGAGAAAGTCATACAATATCCAGATGTAGTAGTTGCACGAAGCAAAATTTTTTCTAAGTTGCAGCCAGTTATACCAGCACCCGTCATGTGCCTTAGTAAAGCCAAAAATAATACCTTGCGTTTCAAAAATAAATTGGTTTATGTACACTATTCTGAAGCACCGAGCTTACATTTTTTTTTAGATATCAGCAGTGCTCAAACGTTTTGTTTGGTTACTGCAGTTTGGATAACTAAGTATATCCTAAGAACAGAAGTACCTTTGTGATTCACAATAGTTATATTAGAAACAAGATTTTTAACACTCGTAGTTATCTTTTTATGTTGAATTAAAAAAAAGAACTGAGTAAAACACTGTTTGGCACTATCAGAAAATATTTCAAATACAGTTCGCCAGTGATGATTGTAATAGAACTGCAGAATTTTATTCAGATTAATTAATATATCTATATATACTTTTTTTAGCAATAATTATAAATATGTAATGCCATTAGATTTGTTTTTATCAGTATTAACAATATAAATTTTAAGTTTAAACTCAAACATGATATTATTTACGTAATTAGATTTAATATTACATTATATTATAAAAGTTTACTTTATTTTTACTTATATTACATGTTGAAAAAAAATAAAGAAAAGTTTCATTTTAACAACATTCTATATTATTTCTATCCTGTATTACTGCAATATACAACAAGCATAACGCCATAATGTGTATATGAACAACAAAAATGCAATATTCAAAATCACAGCACTATTACAACATTAAAACATCCATGTATAAAATATGCAACATTAAGTTATATGTATATATATTTATAGTTGAGCAATCGCACTTTGTTGACCTACTATGTACAAATAAATTACTTTTCCCATAACCTCTGGCCCATTTTTCTTAACAGCTTAAAACCCGTTTCTCCCCATTTTCGAAATTTCGCAATATATTGTTTCACATGTTTTGCAGCGCAGGATTATAGGTAACCTCTGACGTGTCCTTGCCATAAGCATCCTCCAAATTTTCCATTTCAGTGTCTACTTCTTCAGATTTACTAAAACGAAACGTTCAATTTTGTTGATCAAAAATCTGATTTGTACATACCTGTAATGATTGTGTGTTGTTTTAAATAAGGACTTTGGACAGTCTTTCATGTACGGCCAACATTCAGATGGTCCTGCCTTACCTCTTCCTGCATTTTCCGCTTCCACATACTCGTCCAATAAATCAGCAAAAGGTGATTTACTCGCTCTATAAGAGATAAATTTTACTCACAATAAACCAAAGTGATTAACATCAAAGAGGAAGTAGATACGAAAATTCAAGAATATACATGGATCAATGTAGGTGGAGAGGAGAGCAGGTGTGGGACAGGTTTTCTGATTCATGAAGGAATATAAGAAAAAATAGTAGGATGGGAAAAAGTAAACGAAAGAATAAGTGTATTAAGAGTAGACAAACAAGCATCATTTAACACATATGCTTCAACTGAAACAGTGGAGGAACAAAATGAATGATTTAGAGAATACAATGAAGAAAATCTCAAACTACAACATGGAAATAATCACAGGGAACCAAAATGGTAAAATAGGGAAAGGAAAGGAAATTGTAGGAGAAGAAAGCCTACATGAAACAACAAACAATAATGGAGAACGACTAACCAATCTTGCGCCAACCTGGTGTTCCCCAAATGGAAAAGGTAGAAATCAGATAGATCATGTACTGATCTCGAAATAGCAGGTAAATGCTATAAAAAATGCAAGATCCTGTAGGGGAGCAGCAATTGGATCGAATTACTTTCTGAATAGAATAACAACAAAGCAACTCAAGCCAACTTACACAACAAGCCATAGGAAGGCAAAAATGAGTTTAGATAGAAGAGGAATGGAATTTTCTAAAGGCAACCTTATTAGACGGTAAGAAGATGATCGAGGAAAAAATGGAAAACCAAAATGAAGATTGGTTCGATAAAGAATGCAAGAAAGCAATTGAAGAGGGCAGAACAGCGAAAATACAAAACAAAAACAAAAAATAAAATCAAAACAGTATGTACGAAAAAGAAAAGGGACAAAATCAACAAAGAAATAGAAACGCTGCAAAGACAGGGGCGAATTTTTTTAAAGTGGGTGTGGCCAATTTTAAGGCTATTTAAGAGCATCTGACAAATTTAAAATGAAATTTAAAAAAATCTCAAAATATCGAACATTTTAGAAATAAAATTTAAAATCTAGCGGAACTTATCGAAATAATTTAAGACAAAAATTGTACCCTATTCTAGAAAAAAATTTCTCCGACATCTTTAATTTACTAGAAATAAATAACTACATAAAAATTCAAACTTTATTTAAAGGTATTATATAGGTATAAGTCTATAAACATGGAGTAAATATGGCGTAACAAAAGAAAACTTTTATTCTAACAAAAGTAACCGTCATTCCTAGTAATACATAAAGAATAACATATTATATTAGTTTTAATTGAGTAAGTATCTAATTGCTAATTCAGTCATGGATATCGCCTTTGTTTCATTCTTGCAAAATAGTCTACGACATCGTCTAAATTCAGATTTTTGACAAAATAGCCCTCAACGGCCATTACAAGCAGATCGCTCAATCTATCGTCACCAGTACTGGTGCGAAGATGATTTTTTATTTTGTTTAATGATGAAAAACTTCTTTCATTGGATGCTGTTGAGAGAGAGGCTTCTGGAGTTTCATTTAAACTGTCTCTCAGTTCTTCTAAATTCGACAATATTGTGTGTGATGATTTAATTAAACCTTTAGCTGTAAAAAATTCAGTTTCAAGACGTACCAAATCTAAGTCTAAGTTCTTGTAGTGAAGTAAAAGGGGCCTCGCAATATCAAACGCTAAAAAACTATGACACTCTTGGTTAAATGCATCTAGTGAACACAAAACTTCATTATTTATTATAAAACGTTCCTCCAGTTCTCTGACGAAACGGTCCAAAATTCCATAAAGTATTTCTCTCTTTATTTCGTCTGGCGATTCTGTTGTATTTTTTCCTATGGTTGAAGTTACAAAAAAATCAGTAAGGCGACTACTTGTGGTTGTTTTCCGTGATTCTCGCCTTTGCATATCTTCTATGGCCGCTTTTTTCATGAGTTCGGTTACTTCGTCGTAAAACTGATTCCACCTCACATCGGTTCTCATATCAGTTAACATCTGTATCGACGCTTTAACTAATTTAATAGCCGACGTGATTATTATTTTCTTATTTTGTAGTTCGCAAGAGAGCATATGAATTTTTTCGACAATTGCTTCAGTGATAATCAAAGAAGATATAAAGCTTCGTTTCGTAATTTCCTTTAAAAGCCCCGTAGCTTCAGCTCGAGCCAAAAGTCTACGCTTTGACTGGCCACAATATTTAAGGTGTCTTTGAGTTCTACGTAGTGAAGTTTAATTTTTTTCAAAGAGTTATACCAATAAGACCACCTTGTTTCGACTAATCTTTCCAAGTGTAATACCTGTAGGTTCTTGGACTTCTGAGTTTCCACAAATACTTCATATTTTGTTTGTCCATTCATAATGAAGTTATATACTGTCTGGACTATCTTGAAAAAATTCGAAATTACGTTGATGTTCTTTATAGTACCTAGCGACTAGGCAGAGATTCAACCTGTGTGCGTAACAGTGCACGTACATCGCATATGGAACAATATCTTGGATTCTCTTCTGAACACCACTCATGACGGCCGCTCCATCGTAACACTGGCTAACACAGTTCCTAATACATAGTCCATTTTCATTCAGTAGTTTTTTTTATATGATCAACTAAATTGCTTGCATTCAAATTCTTGACGTGTTTAGTTCCCAAAAGATGTTCGTTCACATTACCATTTTGGTCAATAAATCTGATGACGAAACTCAATTGTTCTTTCTTAGATGCATCTTTAGTTTCATCCACCATGATAGTGAAATAGCGATTTTTCGACATCTTACTTAAAATTTTCTGCCTTGTACAATGAGCCACAGCCTTTATCCGATCATTTTGATACTCAGGGGAAGCATAGTGCCTATATCGTGAAGACAACTTTTCCTTTAACTCTTGGGCGAATACGTTCAAAAGCTCTATAAAGTTGCCCTTATTGTCGGATTCTTCGTGTTCTTCCTTTTCTCGGAATGCGAGTCCCTGTGACCCAAGGTAGCATGTCGTTTTTACTAACCAGCGTACATGATTCCGATTATCTAGAATTTCCTTGTCTCTTTGGACATTGATCGTGCAAGCAATGGATTTATTTTCGCTTCTTTGTACTGATTTGTAGTTCAGCCAAAGTTGAGATGAAACCTTGTGTCGTTGCCCATTTGAGTGTTTGTAGAATAGATTTTTTATATCCTTCCATTTCTTCAAGCCATAATCCACAAAAGCAATATTTACACTAGTTTCTCCGGAAAATGTACTGTTTGGTTTAAAATGTCGACAACAGAAACAATACACGGCGTCCTTTTCACTTGAATATTCGATCCATTCAAATGTGTTGTACAAAAGCGAGTTAAATCTTCTTCCGTTTGTTTTGGGAAAGTCAATATTCTTTGGCTGAGCTGGCATGTACTTCATCGATGCTGATATATCAGTTGCACTTTGAGACTTTAACGGAATTTGAATTTTAGTAAATGATGGGGTTTCAGATTCGGTGTCTATTCTGTTCGAAGTTGAGGCGCGCGGTAACGAGTTCGTGTTATACTGGTTATACGTAGGAAAATTATCATCTGCATCTACGTCGATTGAGGACGTTGTTAGATTGAGTTCTTCCGAAGAAACGTGTTGATTTCGGCTTCTTTTTGAAAAAATGATAGAATGTCGGTAGTTGAATGTTTCCGCTTTTTCTGTTCCATTTGGACCAAAATTGGTCAGTTCTGTCGTTAAATTTCACTTTGACAACAATATTTGAATTTCACTAAACACTTTGTTAACTAAATTTCAACACCACTAACAGTTATTATCGCACTAATATTCAATCAACTATCGAGATATCGCTCGGAATCGCTGGTCCATCGCTCTCTATCGCTATCTTATTAGAACTCAACTGCCGAATCTACGCCTAAACGCGATGATTTAACAAAGTTTTGCTCAAACTAATTAAATCAGATAAAAAAAATCTTGTCTTTCTCTTGTATCTGGTTAGGCTTTTGTCCGAAGCCAGGGGGGGGGCAATTGCCCTACCCTCCCCCCCCCAAATGACGCCCCTGTGCAAAGATCATATAAAAATACGAACAAAAAAATGTTTTATAGGAAGCTGAAACAGCAAAGGAAAGGAAACCAAGAGGAAACAGTGGGACTAAGAAATGAACGAGAGCTGTGTATGGTCGAAAAACAGATAACGGAGATAATAAAACAATATTATGAAAACATTTTTAGAAGCGATGAAGTAAGGGAAACTGAAAAGGAACAGGAAACAGATTCCAAAGAAGAACTATCAATATGGGAGGCTTTCGAAAAAAAATCATAAAGCAGGGGAAGGACAATAAAAGTCCCGGAAGCGTATTGGCATTGTTTACTACGGCACAACGCGACGCAGCGTTGTACCGCAGTAAGCAATGTTCAAAAATTCCGCAGCAGGCAGAGAGACAATTCTTACTCCATTTCAACATGTCCACGCGTTGAACTGCGGTAAGATATGGCGATGACAAAAGTGCACTTTTTAAAGGCAATCATTACTCAAACGCGACGTAAGTATAGGTACGCAGGCAACGCACTGAGAAGGGAGAGAGATGGGAAAATCCTAATTTATAAAGCAAACAAGGGCGATTTTTTTTTAAGTATAACTTAATTATAAGCGACGATAAGAAAGTGTGTAAGTGAACATTTATTTTAACTTTGAAATTAAACATACTTTTTGTTTTGGATATTAATGTTATACAAAATTATTTATTATAACACATAACAAACGCAAACTGTAATGAACCAAAACAGTTATTAATGTCCAGCTCCGTGAGATTTGGCATTTGGTCTGTTTAGTTCAACATTGACGGTTAGAGATCTCTTCCTTTTGCCATTTTTTTTTCCTCTCGTGCTTGGAAGGTCTGCCTGCTTCAATTCGTTTCGCACCAGATGTAAGGCCAGGTCTAACTTTTCTACGACTGACTGATGTTGGTTGTACACCAATATTCTTTTTTGATGTAACATTTTTAGATGAGTGAATAAAATTGATTAACTGAAGTGGTGTATTAATTTTGCTCAAGGCTTTATTCCATTTCGTTAGACCATTGATCATGTCGACTGTTTTACTGTCAGAAGCCATATTAGTTAATCGGTCAAAATTTCCCGACAATTCCTTAATAGCTTTCGAATGTTCGGCGTTAAAGTCTATGTCCGTCATGTTATTAACACGATGTTCTTCCACGATATAGTGGATATCCTCTGTATCTTTTTGACATACTCGTAATTCTGGGTTATTTAAAGTCTCACTGTTGTTTATTACATTTTCAGTAGATGTCATATCCGTATAAAAGTCGGTTAGTACTTCATCTCCCAATGCTAATTGTGCCAGTTGTTTTCGGTCATCTGCATTTAACCGCTTACAGTTATTAAACATTATACCAAAATTATTTTGAATAGCACAAAGGTGTGTACAAAATTTGCCACCTTGTCCATAAATGCAATCACAAAATGCGATATCTATATGCGCAGTGTAGAAAACACCCTTATCGTTTTCTGAAGATACCAAAAATGTGTTTTCGTCAATTTTCTTTATAGACATTGAAGCACGCGATGCCATTTTGCGAAAAGCCAGTTCATTTTTACTGCTTCTGCAATTAGCAAAGGTGAGTAAATGACGCCTTTGATAAGATTCAAATACTTTAATCACAAAATCAATTAAAGCACAAGTGTTAAACGCTTTGCATCTTTGCAGATCTTTGAAGACATGAATTGATGCTTCCACATATGTAGTTGTTCGTATTATTTCCTCTTGTTAACAATGAGCTTCTGTATGCAAGTGACCATTCTTCTCTGCGGTTCCAGTAATTACTAATATGTAGACTTAAATTATCATATTTTTGTATGTTTCATCGTTTAAAAAGTTTTCGTAATTGTCTCGTGTTTCTTCAATTGCTGTTGCATATATGTAGTATCTTTCTAAACATGGTCATAATGTATTTTCTGTCATCTTTCAAAATACCATGGTCACTGTGCCACAGCCACCTCCACAACGCTTGGCATAAATAAAAAATACAAAGGAGCCTATTTGATTCTGGGAACACAAGTTTAAGGGCATTTCTCTCAGCTAAAGAATCGTCAGTAATAAATATGTTTGGGAAGCCAAAACGTCCAAAACCTTCATTTTGTAACGAGTCACGCAGTAGTGCAAATGCAGCTGTATAATTTTCCTCAGATTGGTCTGTGTGTAGGATACAAGCCAAAGGTACTGCTCCTACTTTCGTCGCACCGAACAAAAACGTTACGCATGTATTTGTCTGATCACACGAGCCACTTGAATCCACAAAAACGATTTCATTGGCAAACTGGTGATTATGAGCCCTAATCATAATTGGAGTCAACACAATAATGATCAGTGGATTTTCTTGTATGATCACGTTAGCACCTTTTTCCGTATATATGTTGAGCTTATTTCTTAGGGCATTTAACATACCTGGATATTCACGTCCACCAAAATTTGCGTTCCTCCGACAAATACAAACAAACTGAAATGCGATGCAGGCTATTTTTAGTGTGCAGTTGTACACAAAATGTGCAGCTCTAAATTTATTTGTGCAGTTCTAAATTTCATTTTTTGTAAAAAAGTCTGAATTGCGATCATAATATTAATGAAATTAGTACCCTACATGAACCAAGTAATACTTTAGAAAAAAATAAAATTAGACAAACTTTCAAAAAGATTAATCCAGATGCCAAAAGCAACATACCTCCATTTGGTAGGTATACAAGTATTTTACTTGTCGTTCTGTTATGTTTATTTGCGCATTCGCCAATACCAGTGATTTTCGCTTTCATCGTGTTCACTTTCCAAATTTATTTCGTGAAATGTTCTAGCTGCAGAGGCAGTCATGCCATCTTCAAAATATTTCAAACATATTGTTTCGGTATCTACTGACATTCTCAGATAACTATAAGCTTCCGCCACAACAATTCTATGTGAATGTTTAAATGTAATCTAAAATACCATCAGCATCATAACAATAATGTAAAACATAGCAATAAAAAATTAAGTTACCTGTATAACCACATTCAATCCTTTGCTTAAAAAACAGTCATTCCTTAGAGTATCACGATTCACTTTTTTGAACAGTATGCTAATAGTTGCATTACAATCTTTGCCACGTTGTCGAGTATCTTCCCGTTTCCATTTCTTCAATTTGTCGAAATTATTATGCTGACACTTAAAAACTTTTCTATAAAGATATTTCTTTGCAGTTGGATAAGTATATCTAACTATCCAGTTAGTAGCAGTTTCCTTACTAAATCTTTCAATCCAGTCAGAACACCAATCCCTGTAAAACTTTAGGTCTTTGTTTTGACTGGTTTTAGCTCTAATTGTTGCGCTAAAGCTATTGTGGTCATTGTCGTACTGATAATCATGCACTTCACCTTGTTCACCACTACACTTTTTTAAAGATAACAAGATATCTTCACACATGGTGATTTCTTTAGCCCTTAAAGAAGACGGCTTGATGCGCTAAGGTTATTTAAAGGTTATGATATATACTCATAACTTTACCGCCAAGTGCGCTGTATGCCGACGCGTGTGTTTGCGTAGCAGGCTTTGCATTCGAGTAAGGATTGCCTTTAAAAAGTGCACTTTTGTCATCGCCATATCTTACCGCAGTTCAACGCGTGAACATGTTGAAATTGAGTAAGAATTGTCTCTCTGCCTGCTGCGGAATTTTTGAACATTGCTTACTGCGGTAAAACGCTGTGTCGCGTTGTGCCGTAGTAAACAATGCCAATACGCGTCCCGGAACGGACAACATAACTATAGAACTAATAAAATATGGCAATGAGGAACTATGAAGAAGAATCTACGAACTAATGAAATAGATATAGGCAGCAAAAGAGATGCCTAAGGAATGGAAAATGGCCGTGATCTGTCCATTATTTAAAAAAGGAAATAAGCAACAAGTAGACAATGATAGACCAATCTCTTTACTGAATACGACTTATAAAATCCTAGCAGCTTTAATAACGGAAAGAATCAAGAACGAATCAAGGGACAAGGTAGGACAATATCAAGTGAACCAAATTTTTATAATCAGAGAGATACACGAAAAATGTAGAGAAAAAATATAAGAATACAAGCGCTGTTCATTTACTTTCAGCAGACTTTCGACAGAGTGCTAAGAAGAAAAATAATAGAAGCAATGAAAGAACTGCAATACAAGAAAGAAACTATAAAACTAGTTGCGATGACATTCGTCAGAACAGTCAATAAGATGAGATTCAAAGGTCAGATGTCTACACATTTTGAGAGCAATATGAGTTTCTAACAGGGAGCCCCCCTATTGCCATATTCATTCCTAGAATACATCACGAGAAAGGCAAAAATCGAGACAAACAAAAGCATATTAAATAGCCCATACCAAATACTAGCTTACACGGACGACCTAGTATTAATATGCAGAACGATAGAACAACTAAGAAATATGGTAAAGGACTTTGAGAATGAGGCGCTTAAAATAGGATTAAAGATTAACACCAAAAAGTTGCATTAACGTATGTAACAAAAGTTTTCGGAAAACAAAGAGAGTCAGCTATTAAAAGCCAATGTGGATTTATTCAAAACTTTTATCTAAAGGGTTAATCTTACATCTATATTGAACAAAAATAAAATTTTAAACTGCAGCTAAAGGGCCTTGGTCTTCGATAATTCGCAGTTTTGCACGAACATGTCCCATTAGAGTCTGGACGGTACCCACATCTATTTCGCGGATCTTATTAAATATTCGTCGCCGCAATTGTTCTTCGTTTTGGGCTTCCCAACCATTATTGTATACCTTTCTGCTCAATACTGCCCAACATTCCTCGATTGGTCATGCTTGTGGTATGTTTGGAGGATTGTCGTCTTTTGCTACAAAATTGATATTATTTGTTTCCAGCCATTGCCTAGTGATTCTAGCATAATGACAAGAAGCCAAATCAGTCCAGAATACTATTTCATCATTAACGTGATGAGTATTAATAAAATCAAGTAATTTTGGAAGGCATCTCTGTGTATAAATTACTGCATCTACCGCTTCTCCTCTAACATGCCCAATATACGGACGCGAAATTCCCGCTTCTGATATGGCACACCAGACCAGTAGTTTATCAGCGAATTTGGCCTTACATTTAAATTTAGTTTCATTAGGGCAATTCCTATTATCATCAGTATAGAAGCCATCGTTCCCTTTCATTTCGGCGTTCGACAAAGTGAAGTATTTCTCGTCGTCCATAACGATCACCTTGTTTCCATTAAAATATCGACGTCGTAATGCTCGACAACATCTAGGAATTCTTCGCAGCTGTAGATCAGAATATTTTGGGCATTTCTTTCTTTTTCGGAACTGCAATCCATTGTTCTTCAATTCTCTACTAATGGTCATATGCGAAACTCGAAATTGACGCGATAACTTTCGTGTTGAAGTCCCAACCCTGTCTTTAGCTCTTTCTACCAATCTCCTAACGGAAGCATGAGGTAAAACTCGTGGACGTCCAGTTTTTGGTAAATTTATACAGGGAATACCTTGTTCGCACTCGCGAATTGTTTGATAAATAGTCGAAATCGAAACATTCTGGTCTCTAAACATATTCACAATATCACGTTTAGGCATCCGTCCAACCAACGCATATATATTCTTACGAATATCTAACTTGTAAGACATGTTACCAGAAGTTATTTAGAGAAGGTGATACGCTACACTAAATGTCAATTAATACACCTTGTTTTGTTCTACAGACGACTAGATATAAAACTGTTTTCGGTTCATGTGCTACTGTTGATATTTTTCCGAAAACTTTTGTTACATACGTTATATGATTATGGGGAATAAGAAACAAGAGGAGGGTCAAAGCCTGAAAATAAAAACAAAATCAACAAAAAAAGAAACAAGGTGACATATCTAGGAGTGGAGATGATCAGCGAAGGAAATCAGGAAGAAGAAATAAATAAAAGAATATTAGGTGCTTCAAAAAGTGCGGGCTTACAAACTCATTTATTAACAAAGAAAAGTGTCACACGAGCAATAAAAATAAATATGTACAAAACAATTACTAGATCGGTCCTTACATACGCGTGTGAAACCTGAGTGTCAACCAAACAATCAGAATATAAACATATATGGGAAAGGTAAATGTTTCGACGAATTTTTGGGGGTGTGAAAGAAGAACAGAGGTGGCGTAGAAGAACGAATAAAGAATTAAAGGAGTTGTACCAGGACCCTGCCGTCAATGTAAGAATAAAACAAAGCAGGTTAAGGTAGTTACGTCACGTAATGAGAAAAGAAGAAAATGATCCAAGATACAAAAAATCAGTCAGGAACAGGAAGGAAAAAGGAAAAAGGAAGAAAGGTCGTCCAAAGAAAACATGGTGGCGACAGATAGAAGAAGACCTGCAAGGAACTGATATCAAAAATTGGAAAATGGAATACAAATACAGAAAGACGTGGAGGAAGAAGATTCTAATATAGGCCAAATTGGCCGTTAGAGCTGTTTATTATTATTATATACCAAAGTGTGTAATGCAACTACACTAAAAATGGTCGTACTTACAGAAAAATTATATGCCCGTAAGCGTTTCTAACATAAATAATAGAAACACATTAATTACATATAATAGTGATAATGTAGATTTGTTTTAATAAAAATATCTTTGACATGAATATTACAGGCACGTTATAAGAACACAAATTTTATATGCGCTAAATAGAAAAACTTACACGCGTGTAAATCTTCTATAAATCCGACCGGTTTTAGTAAAACTAGTCAGAACAGTATTACAACTTGGGCTGTACAATTATCGAAATCAGTAATTGCAAATAAATTGGATAATATAATAGATTAAATCTTTAAATAAAAGACATTATGAAACATAATCCTATGTCTGCTTAATCTATAAAACTAATTTTGTAATCCAATGAGAACCATTCTGTTGTCACATAAGAGGTTCGGACAAACTGTATTGACTTACTATGGTTATTTCACTTATCAGATCCCATCATGCACTTTTTACTAAAATGTATCTTTGCTGTGTTGCATAGACGCTTGCTGGCCCTAGAAAGTTTCTCTCGTGCTTGGAATTTTGGCACTTTTTGTTCAATATCCACTTTTCCATGATTGTGTAAACCCGGAGTTCTCCGGAACCCTAGTGTTCCGCATGAAATCGTTATAGGTTCCGTGAGGAACAGTGATGAATAGGCAGTTTTACTATCCAGGTTGATGAGTTAACAGATGTTATCAATAAATATTAAAGTGTAACTTTTGTAAGATTTGTCAACGTGAATGAAATTCAAGAAAACTTTTCTGTTGCAAAGAATTGCCTGCACAAGCAATTCACTATTTTGCACTCATATCTGGAAACAAAAGGGTTCTGGAAAAACAGTGTTGTAATCTGTACTGGTGATGTCCCATCCATGGTTGACTGCACAAGACGTTTTGTTTCTTATGTAAAACAAGAAAATGTTGATGTCTCTTTACAGAAAGGTTGTGATTTCGAAATCTCATTGAGATGAATAGAAAAAAATGTTTGGTGGTGCTACCAAAACGTTGTTAAACAAAGATTAGTTTACGAAGCTGTATCAAAACCTGGACAAATAAGCACATAAATCTGTTGCTGCATGCAGAAATTGGGTGGCTAAGTAGAGGAAGAGTTCTAAACTGGATGTTAGAGATAAAAAATGAATGTCAGGAGTATTTTCAAGATAGCAATAAGCAATGAAGACGAAAAATTATTGCACAGTCTAGCTTATTTAGGATACATTTTTCAACACATGAATATGCTGAACTATTCACTGCAAGCTTCCAGAGAAAATATATTGACTTCAATTGACAAGATCCTTGAATTTATAATTTTGTAAATATAATTTTGCAAAACGAAATCTTGCAGGTATTTCAATTGCTTAGTGGGGCTTAAACGTAAACAATAATATCAGCAAATTTCATATCTTATTAAAACCCATTCGAAAAATTGTTATTCAAAACCAAACATTATTTTCTTTCCATTTCAACACAAGTGCATGATTGAGTGAGGGATCTGTACTCTAAATTTTCTGCGGCTGCTGAGAACTTGACTTTAAGAAATGAGGAAAAACTGTGTGGGCACTCAAGATGAGGTAATCTATTTCTTGACACATATATTTGTTGAAGACATTGATTTATCTTGTAGCTTTTAACACTCACAATAAACAATTAAGTTATTGTAGTAGTTCGCATCTGTTTTCATTCTGCTTAAGTGTTACAAAGAGTGATTTTAATATTTTTGCAAATATTCTAACTGGCAGCAGAGGACGGTAAAATAACACGATTCGTCCAATAATGTCTTATACAAAAATTGTTAGTTTTCAAAAAAGAGCAAGTTGAAATTGTGCTCAAAAAGTTTGACAGCCACAGGTTTTCGTATTTGTATCTTTGCAACAAGTAATTATAAACCAAAGAAGGTATTTTATTAATGTCTCATTGACGTCTTTGTTTTGAAAAATACCGTAAAATGGATTTTACCAATGCTGAAAGGTCTGATATGGTATTCATTTATGGAGAGGCCCGTGCGAATGTTGTACTTGCTCGAGATTTGTACCGGGAACGTTCCCTCGACGGCGGCTACCCAACAAGCGAACCTTTGTGAGTATGGTTCAACAGTTCAGAGATTTTGGATCCTTCGCAATGGACAAACACGATACTGGCCGGCAACGTGAAAATCGAATCCTCAATGTCGAAGAGGAAATTTTGCAGGAAGTGGAAAACCAGCAAAAATAAGTAAACGACGTCTTGCTAATCAGGTAGGAGTATCCCAGTTTGTAGTCCGGCGAACTCTAAAAGAACAAGGATTACATCCATTTCATATTCAAAAAGACCAGGCTCTGAAACCAGGAGATCTACCTCGTCGTGTTCACTTTTGCGAATGGCTTCAACATAATCAAGGTGAAAATCCAAATTTTGTGGCCAATATCTTAGCTATTGATGAGGCTGATTTCTCCCGAAATGGGGTTCATAACGCTCACAACAAACACATTTGGAGTGATGAAAATCCTAGTGAAATTTGAGAATGTTACTTCCAGCAATCATTTTCCATCAATGTCTTGATAGGAATCGTTGGAGATCATCTTATTGGCCCTTACGTTTTGCCCAGACGGTTAAGTGGTAATGGTTACCTCAATTTTTTGGAAAATGTTCTACCAAAGTTGCTAGATGAAGTTCCGCTACATTCGCGGTAGAACATACTTTATCTCCGTGATGGCGCTCCACCTCATTACGCTGTGGCCCCCAAGATCGCCGGAGTTAAATCATTGTGATTTTTTTTTGCATGGGGTCATATGAAGCAACTTGTTTACAATTCCATCGATGAGTTAATAACGCCGCATTGCAAATTCGTCAACGTGTAGGAGTTTTGGTACGCGTTCGGAAGTCTTGCATACGCCGTGCGGGAGCTTGTATTACCATGCTGGTCAGCATTTTGACCATGTCCTTTAGCGCCAAAAATCCCGAATCAAAAATCTCGAATGACAAAAATATCGAATAACAAAAATCTTGAAAGACAAAAATCTCGAATTGTAAATATTCGTTTCCAATCATAGATATAGGTTTCAGAGAAAGAATTGTAGGGATTAAAGGGCTTGCATTTTCTACACTTTTACATGGCGTTAATTGCCAGAATCATTTCTGTGAATGCAGGCAAATGACATCACAATTGAACAAGAAGAAATGTATTTGCACAGAAGAAACATTACAGGGATGTGACAGTCCGGCTGCAAAATTGTGTTGCTCGATATGCTGACATCAACAGTATAGACTTTTTAAGAGGAATTGTCCACAATTTAAACTTAAGTGTATAATTTTTCCACAGCGCATGTCCAATGTATACATTTATAATCAATTAGAATTAAAATAAAATAGTAACTTTTAAATAAAAATTAAATAGAATCATATCAGAGATATTAGAAATCGGCGCAAACGCGAAAATGTAGGTGACGTTGCATATTGTTGACCTTTCAGGGGCGTATTCTGACGTGAATCACTCTATACAACTTAATAACTATAACTACTAAACCTGGATTATTCGAAATTTTGTCATTCGGGTTTTTTTTCATTCGAGATTTTTGTCATTCGAGATTTTTGTTTTCGGGATTTTGTCTTTCGAGATTTTTGTCAAATGAGATTTTTGTCATTCGAGATTTTTGTTTCAGGATTTTGTCTTTCGAGATTTTCGATCGGGATTTTTGTTTCGGAATTTTCACCTAGAACCATGAACAACCACTGCTTAAAATATTTGCATAACTATTAAAGTCACCCTGTATTTGGCTATTTATGTTAATTTTATTGAGTTTACAAATACTGCGTTAATGTTTTGTGTGTGCCTATGAGGTCTCTTAAAGAGGCAATTTGATTTAAATATTTTTTCTTATAGTGTCAATAAACTTGAGGAAAACATAAGTTATGTTTTGCTAAAACCAACTATCAGAAGAATATATTACGAATTCCTAATGAATTGAAGAGAAAGAAAAATATGTTTAATGATACAAAATAATTTTCTGTAGGGGTTCCCTGAGACATGAATATTATTTCAAGGGTTCCACAAGGGTATAAAGGCTTAGAAATGCTACTCTAAACAATGAAATAGTAGAAAAATATTAACAATCTAAATATATAACATTATTAAAAACAATTAAAACTTTGATAAATTGGATAATCTGGTAATCGCGAAATGGATTCATCGTATAATCCATTATTGAACAATTGATTACTCGATTATATAAAACTATCAACGGTCTGATTAATCGGTAATATGTACTAATTAGAACCTCACAACATGTACGCCTTCTGTTTTTTTTTAATAGTAATTAGATTAGCTTTAATAACAGCATACACTGGTTGATGCGTTGACTTGGGTATGCAGTTGTACTTATTAATATTATGTTTAATTCTTTGAGTTTATTTTCTTTACTTACGTAAAAAATAGTTTCACAACTTCCCCCAGGAGTCCATAATTTTGTAATGGATGTGCGTGGACTTCGCAAATGGCTCTAAGTAAACAAGCTTTTCCATTCATTCCAAAGTTTTCGAGGAAATCCTCAATAACAGTATAAAGTAGTACTCGTTCTCCACCGTGAAATGCATATTTATGTTGCGGAGGTGGTTTTGGAGGTTTATCCCATGTGGACCGTTTACCTCTTCTATGACTAATAAAACTAGCAATATAATCCGCTAGCAGTCCTCCAGCTGCTCGACCCATTGATCTTGCTAGTAATGGAGGGATCACACCATAGGGGTTTTCATTATCTGTTAGACCAAGTTTGTTGAAGTCGACTAGAAAGTAAAACACGCATAAAAATAAAAGAGTTCAAGGAGAACATTGAAAACATTCAGCTCGCTTACTTGTAAAAGGTAAACTGATGGTCATGTTGGAAAAAAAACCATCCGGAGGGTAGCGAACGAAAGGCAGGGATAGTGATGGTGCAATGACTAGAGAAGTGCCAGGCGGCAATGCAAGACGTCCATCGGTTGTGATCCATAGCAGACGTTTCTGTCGGGAATGATGCTTTTCCGCGGACATGCAAGGACATGCTAACTTTAGGATAATTAAAAGACCCACTGTCGACAGCAGTCGTGTTGTTTTCCTTAAGGTTTTCTGTAATGTCATTGTATCTGAAACAATGAGTCATTTTGAAGAAGAATCGTTGAAGTAAACATAGCACTAATATATATTTTATTTGTAACTCACTTAAGCACATAAACATGTTGGTACGAATGTGTAATATGCAATGATACATAGCTCAGTACGATAGAATGATATACAGGGAAGGAATAGTGGAGGCGAGTCAAAACACTCTTTTTCGTGCGGCTCGTGTAATATTTCGTAAAAAGAACCTTATCGTCCCGTTGCGGCGGTCGATTTTACCCGTCCAATATATCAATTTTGAGTGATACTCGGAAAAATTATCTTCATGATCGCACAAGACGTCACTGATTTACCTGTTTTCATAATAAAATAACATACTTTTACTCGTGCTTTTATTAATATTATTATATAAACCTTAACCCTTACCTAGGGAGGTCGACAAATTGTCATACTACCCCAAAGATGGTATATTTTTCATATCACTTTTCCACCCCATTTCTTCCTAAGGTAATCAACAAATTTTATTTTCTATAGTACTTTATTTTAATATGTACTTATTTAAATAAACAATATAAAATTGAGTAACATAACATGAAATTATGACTAAGTGGGAGGAAATTTCCTAACATGGAAAAAAATGGTAAATGTTGCAGGGGTTTGCTTCAAGGGTCAATTGTCGGCTGTCTGTTAGTTTCACTATTAGCGAAACTGATTGTACAATAGTGAATCTGTTATGTGGTATACTAAAACCTACCACAACCCCAATAGTTCGCAAGTACTCACCAGTAGGGCAGTGACTGCCACCACGCCAGCTCTTCCTGTAGAAGCGAATTCAAGATTTTGTGGATCAAAAAATATACCCCCTCCCGACTTAAAGGATAAGGTAGCATCATTGGTTTCATAGCTAAGCTTACAAAAAATCATTTTCTTAGAAGTGTCGCATGAAGTTCGCCCCCCACCTACACGCCACCACTTATTGGTTACACAAGCGGCCCGATCCCTAGAAAAGGTTGCAGACCCCTGCTTAGGATAAGGAGACGTTGTATTGTATTGTATTGAATTTAAATGAACGAGATCTAGAACGTGGTCTTTCAAACATTTCTATAAACTGCAGCCACCATTGGCTTATTGTAAACCCTAACTAAGAATTTTGCCTATCTGGGGTAGCTCCAACACCAGCAGTGATTTTTAACGAGTCACACATCGCAGTGGCACGGGACATACGGTTTTACTTCTTATCCGACAGAAGGCACATTTTCAGATTTTTCCCCGCCAGAAAAATCTCACCGATCTCGGCTGGATTTCAACCTTGGATATGTAGGCACCTGCACTAACCGCTACACCACCGAGGCCGGCCATAAGTAGACGTTAATTCAAAATTTTTATACAATCACTATGGTTTTGATTTGAATCTTCAAAATTCAACAAAAAGCAATCAATGTGAATTAATCAAATTTTAAATGTTTATTTTACTGAAAAAACGATCATTGCAAAATAAGTTGCAAGAATATTTTAATAACTATTTTTTAGATTCAGTAAAGTTAAAAATAAGTTTTGAAACACGGCTCATTCCATTGAAAAAATAGGAGGAAACAGGAAAACGAAGAAAGTTTTTATATATAATTGTAAAATTGCTTCAGTTCAGTTTTAAATGAATGACAAGGTAAGAAAGATGGGAAATTGCGGACAAGGAGTTTTATAGTTTGTTTTTATCCTGACTGCATAAGTAGGTAGGTAGGTAAAGATTGCAAATGCGATAAGCAGTTTACGCAATCGGAGAATCCGTTAACAAATTTAGAAGCTACGTGCTGTGCTTTAATTTTCACAGGTTGAGAAAATGCGTAAATAAACTAAAACTCAAGACAGGTTTCACAAGCGTGTCATTGCTTATGTTTTTTTTTGTTGGATTGAGTGTGGGCGTCAGATGAAATTTCTTGTAGCACCTGCGACCTGATTATTATGCAATAGTACGTCTTATCGCGAATTGTGCAAAAACTGGTACACCGGGTACGACCTTGACCGAATGCAGCAACCAGACTTCCGCGGTCATACCTACTGTTCGTTATTACAGCTATTATGTAGCATAGACTGAATTCATTTTTAGACCAAAAACCTACATTCATACAGAATTTGCCAAAAATATTTATCATATCCTTAATCTCAGTTTTGACTAACCAAAGGAATATTTTGTTTGCTCATATTTCCGGTTTAGAAAAAATACCTGTTTGCGTGGTTTAAACGTGTAGCATATAAAAGTTTTTTTAACAAACTTCTTAGGTCTGTTTGAAACCGAAACCAAAAGTAGATATTAGACTTTTTTACTTTCAGTACTGCTACTATGAGTGATGTAAAAACTTAGTGGTTTACAATCGGAAACGAAAGGTTTGCCAGAAAACTGGATTTTCAGAATTTACGAAGATCATTTATTTTGAATATTTTAAAAGTAAAAATTGGAAATGTAAAATTACAAAACATCGGGCGGAGAAATTAATATCAACTTCAAAAGGTTTAAAAACTCATGCATTTCAATATCAATAATAATTTAAAAATATATAAATATGTTGGGGTATATTAAAGTCTGACTGCGGTTGTACAAAATTGTGTGTATTGAGTTGTACAGGGCTGTCGGTAAATAAATAATGTATACCATTTCCATTACAATGTGATCCAGTACTTCATAAAACAAAATTCTATATTTTCTTTTAATGTCATTATTTGTAAGGCTAGGGTATTCCCGCTTAGGGCGCTTAGAAATATCGATTTGTGTTATTTCTATTTCCATAGTCCTTTCGAAGAGTGTAGCAAAGAAATAGTCGTTCCTTTTCCTCTTGAATAGTTCAATAGTTTTATTTATCTTTGTTACACAAAATATCCAAATACCTAATGATATCTTTTGGCGAACATCAAATAATATGTCAGTGAGAGAGAAAATATCATTAAATACTACAGCTGAAAATGTGAATTCAAAATTGTTGAAATCGTTTAAAAACCGACGGTCAAACCCGAACATGCTGTTCAGCGGCTGATTGCGACTGAACTCTTCACTTGCGCGATTCACCGTGAACCAATTGTAGATATTGACGTAGGCGTTACCATGGCAACGGAGGTATAAGTGCAGAGTTAAAATACATTTGAGGCCGTCTCTTCACTACAATTGCACGAGTGTTGTGGGATAGATTTTTATGGTCACTGCGTTCACGTTTGACGGACTGCATTAAAAATTTAAATTTTAAAGACCAGAAAATGTAATGTGTTTGTTTTCATTACGCTTATTGTATCTATGAGTATGTATGCCATAAATAAACGACTGCTAATAGGTGTAATGCTGATAAATAATTTGTTATGTAATTTAAATATATATTCGCAATTGAATGAAAATTTTAGCTGAAGGGGCACTTCACCTACTTCACATGGCGTGCCGCCACTGGGTTGCTGTTGCGAATCAGTGTCTAGTAACAGAGACTGTGGAAACTAGTATCTAAATGTCAGTATTCTCCAAAGTAACATGTTTTTTCGTCATTGCAGAACGCGATTTAGCGTTACCATAAAATATCGCTCTAAAAGAAGCGTTACCTAGACAACTACCCATCATTGCAGTGAACCCACAACGAACAATCACAGAAGAATATTATACTGAACTATAGATCAACCAACTCAGCTGAAGGCGCGAATTGCGTAATCAAAGGAGCGAGATGTCGAAGTGTCATGAAAGATTGTCGTCACAGGCCTAGTACATTCGGTGCTGTGGCTGTTGTTAGAATGCAATGGTTAAACTCACGGACTATTACTACTATTTCTCCGACTGTACCGATAATGCAAACGCGGAGTTCACGTTTGGAATATGCTCAATTGCCACTTGAGTCACCTCGCTTGTGCATAATCTGTGGCCAGGGTTTAAGCTAGGTTGGTCAAGCTGTAGCACCCTGCGTTAAAGATGTCCCAGTTCTCAAAACGCACGATCGACGCGTGGCGTTGTTTAAACGAATGCGCAGTATATAAAATCTGGTGTAAGCATGCGCCACTGTTATATAGCAGGTTGGCTTCTGCGTTCATGGATTTTGACAAGCTTGCGTTATCTGAAATCTGCCGTGAATATAGATTTCAAGTGATGGGTAGTGTCGTGCGCGAATATTAAAGGTATCTGTAGCAAGTGCCATCTGTATGTGTGCTAATTGCCGATGAGGTCGATATAATAAACTTAGAAAGGTACGATCAGCGGATATTATCGCATGAGTCGTTTGCCTGGAGTCTCAAATCACAAAAAGTTGGGTGTTTATTGTTAAAACTTTATACAGTATTAAATACAATCGACATCTAGCAGGTGCCTTTTTCTATGAACCTTAATATCAGATTTTAATATTAAGGTTGTACTTTTTACCGAAAAGAAGTAGACCACGTCCGTATTGAGGAAATCCATACACCCTGTATGAACGATATAAAGAGTTATAGGAGAGTAGACATAGATTTATGTCGTGTGGTAGTAGCTCCGTTGGGAGAGCGCTCGCTTTCTGAGTAAAACGTCGATTCTGGCTTGGGTTCGAAACCTAAGCCGTATTATGCAGATTTATAAAAATCTTGTCTGCAACCCACCACATACAATTTCCCAATTCGGCTTGCAACCGTGGGATCTTAATGCTAAAAACCTTATCTGGAATTTTTGTCGTTCGGATTCGACGTTAAACTGTATGAAAGGCCTGAGAGAAAAATTCAACCGGAAAATGGAAAAACAAAATACCAAGGCTGCGGAAACAGAGGCGGAATGAAAAGCGACAACATATTCAGTAGTACAGCTATCCCAGCACGAGCTAAAGTCCGAAGAGAAAGAAAGAAGGAAACTTTAGTTTGATCAAAAATGCGAAGAAATATTAAAGAAAAGATGAGATGCTACACTAACAATGGTGGAAAGCGAAGTAGCAGAAAACCACGAAAGATGTGTAAGAAGAAATAAGAATAGGGGCAATAGCGATCTGTAAAACTGAAAAAAGGTCATATCGGTAACTTATGTTGAAAAAGTAGAAGAGTTTTATAACAAGCAATAAACAAAAACTTTCTATAGGTAGATTAGATCAGTAAAATGTGGTTGCCATTCAAAAATATCCTTGTGCCGAGATTAAAAGTACAAAATCATAAGATGAGAAAAAAAAGTTGTAGACAGGTGGTTCGAATATTGCAATGGGGTACGGTCGGAAGCGGAACATATAATAGAGAAAGTATGAACAGTACCTTGAGGAGAGAGGAAATACCACTACCAACAAAAAGTGAAGTTGCAATAATAATAAAATTTATGAAGAAGAACAGAAGTCCAGACGATGATAATATATAACATAAGTCAAACATAAATACATAAAATTCGAAGAGCAAATCTACAGAAAGAACCTTCAACTTAATAATAAGGTGTAGAAAAGCAGAAACATATCCAAGGAATGGCGAGAAGTAGGGATTAGCCCCATACACAAATAAGGAGGTTAGTATGAGCCAATAAAACTAACAAAAATGACTTTGACCTTAAAACTATAACAACTAAAAATTTAAAACAAACATCATGAAGCACATAACAGCAAACGAATTAAGAGGTAACCCCGTATCTTCAACACAATTCAACATAGTGCTAGAAAAGATCAACAGAAA
The DNA here is from genome assembly GCA_014611495.1 of Limonius californicus. NCBI lineage: Eukaryota > Metazoa > Arthropoda > Insecta > Coleoptera > Elateridae > Limonius > Limonius californicus. The sequence goes on along the minus strand of JABXWE010005998.1, from coordinate 6,994 downwards.
CTGCAAAATCAAATGGAACAGCAAAATGTTCAGCAATGAATATCAGCTAGTAACATACGCCGACGACCTGACTGTAGCAACAAGGAACCAAGAGGAATCCAAACACCTAAAAAAAATTCGCACGGAGGCAGTTCAGTTCAGTTTAGTGATTAATAAAAAAAAATACTTCAGAAGTGGATCAGTGAAACGACAATTGAGACAATATCTAAAAGTGAAATGTGAAGATCTAATAAAGAACTTTCATTGGAATGAGTGAAGACTGTGGTGTAACTAGGAGCTGAGATAACAATAACGGAGATCAGACGAACGAGATACAGAGAAGAATAACATGCCATTAGAGGAGCGCAGTGACTTTAAATGAAGTGTTGGTGTCGAAAAATATATCCCGCGCAGTGAAGGTGAAACTACACAAATGAGTATACAAAATCTATTACAAAAACCTCTTAAAAGCCAAACTTGCATTCTATGACAGAAACACATTATCACATTAATATACTGTACATCTTTTAACCCAAGATCTTTAGAAGAATGTACAGCTTCCCTGATTTAACCTTGCTTGTGGGTGAACATTGCGCATTACCACCACTACCACGTAATTGGTGGGGGAGGCCTGGAGATCATTTCATCCTGTGTTTGTAGCACTCAACATCGCTCTACACTCTAGTGAAAAGTGCGTGCCAGGGAGTTTCAATCTAAAATTAAAGCAGGGAAGCGTACGCGCGTTTCTTTTAATGAGCGTACCGAATGCTAACTGCCCATATACATTGTATTCCTCTCTGTTCCTCCTAGTGCCCACTCTTTCTCACGCCGCGCAGCTCCTACCAGCAAGGTTAGATCAGTGAAGCTGTACCTAGTTGTTAAAACTGGAAATTTCTGGAGGCGTAGGACGAATAAGGAATTATGAGAATAGTGCAAGAAACCTGGCATAATACATATCATCAAACAAAACCGCCCTAGATGGGTAGGACAAGGATAAGGATGCAAACTGATAACTAGAATATAGATGTGTTGTTTAATCAAGAATCGGAAGCATTAAGCAGAAGAGGCAGGCCGAAAAGAAAATGGCTGGACTGCATAAAAGTCGATCCTGAAGAACTGGAAATAAACACATGAGAAAACCTTGGAAAATATAAGAAGATATGGTAGGAGATTTCCACTAAAGTTGTAATGGGTCAGCTTTTCTGGCTATTGGGTTTCTTGGAAGATCACATCATGGAAAACCTAAATGCACTTAGCGGCTTGTAAATCTTTATTAGACAGTAGTTTTAGTTAAGCGGCAAGTAGTAGGCGTCCGGGCGGCGGGATCGACCTTTTGTTCCGGTCACGTAGGAGACTCCGGACCATCCAAGTAGCCTGAGACCATCGGCAGCATCCCAGAGAGGCGTGAGAAAATAGCTCAAAAGAACGAGGGTGGACAGGCAAAGTGGAGGCAGACGGCACCGAGTGGCCGAAGAGAACCCACGTATAAAAACCACCCCTGGTCGCAGGTTGTGTGTTTAGCTATAAAAGCAAATAAATAGCATTGGATTAACGAAGAAGTCGACGCGCAATAAGTGTTTTTCGAGTGCGTTAGTGCGGCTAACAAGTGCGAGATCCAACGTGTGTGGGAATCCAAGTCCACCAGGAGTCGAGCGAACTATCTACCAGCGAGATCCAACTTGTGTGGGAATCCAAGTCCACCAGCACTCGAGCGGACTATCTACTGCCGGCCACTTCAGGACGGAACCACCCCGCCCATTCAACGAGCTACAACGGACGCGCCTTTGCCTGAGCCAGCAGTTAAGATAAGTTAGAATTAAGTTTGTATATTCGTGTTTTGATCTGTTTGTATTTAGGATAATTAGCTAGATAGGGTCGATAGGATAATTTCTTATAATAAAAAATCACATTATAAGTGCATTTAGGCTTTTATTCTGCGAAGTGAGCAAAAGAGTAAAGAAGGTTATTAGTTGGGAAAGCTACCCGTTACCTGGACCGCCTTGCAGACATCACTGAGCTAGCTGGAGGGCATCCACAAAGAGTTAAAAAGGGAGTACCATTACAAAGTCTTGGGTTTAACGGTCCGTAGCGCTGAATTATTATTTTTAGTCATACATCATTAACATGTTATTTGTTATTTCAATATTTTCTAAGGTTTTAATTTTCATTCAAATCTAAATATGCCTATATGTCATCTTGCACCATAGAAGAAATTGCTATTACATGTAAGATAAAGGGTGTCCCATTTTGATCTTTCACTTTGCATCTGACGCCATTTTTAACCATCTAACCAATAATTGTTTTATTCTATAATTATCATCTAGCGACCAGGAAAATTCATCATGCAGGTATAAAAATATTGCAAACCTTTTACGAAAATTTGCGTTCTGTTGTAAATACGATTTACAAATTTCCTGGTCGTGTCATTTCCGGACAAAGTGACATCAATTGGGTTGCGAGATCGTGCGTTCTAACACTTCTAGACGTTTTCTTTTGGATTTTGTAAAGGATCTTGTAATGGACGAGTTCAAGAAAAACATTCGTCGACTTATCTATTAGATTGGGCTGCAATTGTGCGAAATATAATTTAAAATACAAATGCATATTTTTGTAAATATACAAAATTAGAAATTAGAAAAATAGTGGTTCAATATATTGGATGAGGAAAATTATAATATTTTATTTTATTTTGAGAAAGATATAATTTTTATTTAACTAATTTAAGTTTAGCAGTACTATTTAGTATTAGTTTGTATACCCGTCGAAGAGGTTCCATCCAATGCCAATACCTAAAAATATATGATACATACTTGTACAGAGCGAGTGATCAGTATGGGGACATCGATTTAAAATATTAAACATAGTATTTATGTACGTATTTAAAGTATTTATGTTTTTCAGTTTTTTTAACTCCATATTTGTGTTTTACATTTTTATGGTGTATCAAAATCAGTTAACGCCCGAGGACTCTAAAAGCCTTAATCCTTCACTGTCACTTTGGGTACTGTATCTGATTATGGACGTAGTGATCTTCTCTCCATGCCTGTGTTGCGCGTTTTAAACTACGAGGACCTCTAGTCCGCGGCCACTTGGAAAAATAATAAGAAGTTAACATGGATGAGCAACAAGTTTTTACCAAAATGGTTGGAATTTTGAATGACTTAACGTCATAGCTTACATTTGGATATAATCAAGGGTCAAACTATAACTATTGAGAATAAAATTACTAAAGCAACTTCTACAAATTTTTATTATATGTATGCTCATTACAGTTCTCTTCTGCTATAACGCCCTTAACGACTCCTTCCTTACACTGCTTAAATGCTATAAAGCAAATATATTCCAAATAGGAATACTACCAAATTAAAATCGAACAATAGTATCAATCTCTTCGTTTCAAGAAAACCCTTTTCTTCGTTTAAAGCCCAAAATATCCGAAAATCGCGTATGTGACTATGAAAGATGTTCTGCTGTCTAAATCTAAGCTTCATCTAAACGTCGAAGTGTTGCTGCAGCAGTGTGCGACAATACATTATCGTGTTGTAGGATGAGTAAATATCGCCGTCGTCGTCTTTTGATGTCTTGTTTGTGGTCATTCAAATTTATGTAGAGGAGCATGCCGAGGATGTGCTGGTAAAACCGCTACCGAAGCCGCAAACCCGTTCATTTCTCGCAACGCTATGAAATGTGCACCACTTGTGCTAGGAAAAACCATATCAATGAAAAACACCCTTGACAACGAATGTATGAAGTATAAGGTTAGAATTCCATTCTTATTAATACCCGCTGCATGAAGATTTTAAAGCTTTGACTACAATTAGTACTTACAAGGAGAGATATTGTATTTAAAGCTGCCTTACGGAATTTTGTCGCCATCGGCCCAATTTCAAAGAGTAATGGAACAATTATTTGTAAATATATAAAATGTTTGTTGTTTTTATAATGACATTTGAGTAACGACGAAAGATAGAAAGGCGAACATGAGTGTATTCAAGCAGCTATGGTTTAACTGCAAAAATAGGAAATATTAATTTTTTATGATTATGTTAAGTTCTATAATTAATAAAAATGATATTACTAAGTCACCTTACTATACGAAAGTGTAACTCTATTAAATTCTTTTTAGCATTAATCAGTTAGTACCTGTTATGTATTTAAGCCAGGTTTGCCAAATGTATTATATCCATTGTATCAACTTATTACGAAAAACAGCTTATGGGAATAGATTGATGACTGTCAAGTTGCATTTCATAAAAATTAAACAGAAGCGGAAAAATGTTTTTCTCTGATAGATAACAAAATGACGGCTACATGTTAGGTTACAAAAAAATTTCTCAATATTTCTATGGTAGGAAATTTGTTTATTGATTGATTACCAACCGTTAGTTAAGATATTTAGGACGAAACGACACACATTCAGTGGTGAAAGTGTCTTGCTAGAACGCAATTGGTTAGCGCTTGTGACGTACACGTCGGTGTCGTGTGTAACGGATAAATGTTGACCGTGCTTCTACCTCCCGCCACCAGCTATCCACCGTCGAACGGGTATATAAGAGTACAGGTTTCCTCCTTCCAGTGAAACCGAGGAAGGTGGGTTTGAACCCTTGGGCTGTCTGTCCTGAGTCAGGTTTTTCGTGGTTTTCCTGGGTCATTTATGTAAATGCTACTACAGTATCATCCACGGAATTCCATTATCTATATTTCCTGGTATTTTTCACTGTTACACTCTAGTTACTAACCGAAGAGGGGCGGAACCCGACTGATTTCTATAGCGGCCGGCAGATGTTTATCGTATCTTCCAGTAGAAATGAAAGAAAAACAAACAGAATTTGTAATATAAAATATTTAGGGTTCGACAAATCGCGGCAAATCGTACTTACCATACAAAGACGATACTCGCCTGCCTTAATGAGACATAATTTTTAATAACAACATAAGTAAACTTAACATTTTTTAATATATGTTTTATTACCTAAAGATAAATGAATAATTGTTATTACTTGCGGTCTCTTGTACGACGCGTTTTACTTGATAAACGCCACCACTTATCAATTGCACTTTCTGTAATTGTATGTCCACTAACAGATATGGTTAGCATATAATCCAAACCACAACTTTGCGTGGGTCTTATTTGTAGATTATTTAAATTCATAACTCTAAACCCACGCTCGCATTATACTATTGCAGCTGGAAAGATCAAAAATATCAACTTACAAAAAAAAGGCAACCTTTTCCTGTTGCAATCTATGGATATCAACATATCTTTTAGCTTCAAACGTTTACATAATACCTTCACTTCATACTATTCTTTGAGAAAATATCGAAAATAGAGCATGTGGCAGATACTTGACAATAGTCGCTTAAAAATTCTGTCGTTTAAATTTTTAACATTTCCTCTAATTAATCTTTCTACTGTCGACATTCGGTCAGTCTTCAGAGTATCCCAGACAATTTAACTTCTTTAAATGTGCCAGCAGCAAGACAGAAGCAAATTACCAGCTCTATAAAGAACAAAGAAAGAAGGTTAAGAAGTTAGTAAAAGAAGCCAAAGAGAAAGAAGTCATAGGAAGATTTTGGAATGAAGTTAGAAAGGGACAGCCTAGGGAACCAAAAATTGTTTAATAAAGTACTCCAAAAATCTTAAAAGTAACAAAAATATAAGAACCAGAACGATTAAAAATACTGATGGGGAATTATTGACAGAGGAAAATGAGATTATGGACCGCTGGAAAGAATACTTTGATGATAAACACAGGAAGCCCGACAGAAACGAGAGAGCAAAATAAGGGATAAAAAGATAATAGAGTAAGAATACAAAAGAGACTGAAATAAAAATGGAAGAGCTGAAGGAAGCGACCCAAAGACTAAAGAATGGCAAAGCCCCAGGGGCTGACAAGATAACTACAGAAATGGTTAAAAATATGGGAGAGGACGGAAGACAATTTTTAGTGGAAATATTAAACGATGCATGGGAAGAGGAAAAAATACCTAGTGACTGGGAAATAGGCTTGATAGTCCCAATTTTCAAAAAAGGTGACAACAAAGACTGCAACAACTATAGAGGAATAACGCTGCTGAGTACAATAACCAAAATATACGAACACATACTAGAGAATAGATTAAGAGTAGTAATAGAACCCAAACAAATAGGGACACAGAGTGGATTTAGAAAAGGCGGAAGTACTAAAGACCACGTGTTTGCGATAAAGGAGATAATAAATAAATCGCTAATGAGTGGGAAAACTACTTATCTGGTCTTTTGGACATGGAAAAAGCGTTTGACAGAGTCGCCAGAACCAAAATATGGGAAAGTTTACGGAAAAAGAATGCCAACGAAAAGTTAATCGGAACCATCAAAAGCTTATATAAAGTAACTAAAAACTGTGTAAGCAGTAATAATATGAGATCTGACATCTTCAACACAAAAAAAGGAGTGCGACAAAGGGAAGGGCTGAGCCCTTTACTATTCGCAACCTATATGGATGAAATTACCAGAGAAGCCAGTACTAAAACGAAACCGATGTATATTGGACATCGGAACCTGGAACCTGTAGAAATCACCGAATGTGCATTTGCGGATGATATAGTACTCATTGCAAGGACAGAAAAACACCTACAAGGCAACCAGCTGGAAGAAAACTCTCATAAAAAACGGAATGAAAATGAATAAAAGCAAAACCAAGGTAATGACAATTTCAAGAGATAAACGAGAAGGAGTAGAAATTGAGGCAGTAACCGATTTTCAGCACCTAGGAGTAACATTTGAAGAAACGGAAAAACAACAGAGAAATAAATAACAGAATAGAAAAAGCGAATAAAGTATACTACGCAATGAGTAAAGGATTTATAAATAAAAAAGAAATAAGAAAGCAAACGAAAATGAAAGTGTGTAGAGCATTTATAGACCAATCCTCACATACGGCTGCGAATCATGGGTAGTAACACAACCAGACAAGAAGAGAATACAGGCGAGTGAAATGAAGTATTTAAAGAGGGTAAAAGGAATCACAAGAAG
>JABXWE010005997.1:0-26820 GCA_014611495.1 Limonius californicus | reverse complement strand
AAGCTCTGTAGTGTAATGTTGTTCCATACAGGTTATATGCCTTTCAGTACCAAATAGAACATTGTAATAACTAAATTTGTTGCAATTATTGTTGTATTTAACAAATAATTAATATATACTTCTACTTCAGTAATTTGTTATTCGGATACATATATGAAGTACATAAAAATCACAACACTTCAAGTTGTTGAACGCCTTGTTAATTAAATTAATTATACCATTAATTTTGTAGCTGCAAATAAAATAAGTTTCTATATTGTACAACAATCAAGTTCAGCATTAAATATTAACTAAACATGAAATGTTGAAAACATGCGACACTGTCTAATCAGATAGCAGACAATTGAATACTTAAATTCCATTCCAGCTGAAAATATTTACTACCGCTCCGAGAATTCAACAACCGTTTTTCCCACTCGCTTTGTCTTGTTGTAGTTGTGAATTTATAATTTTTTAATTGCATTTTGGGAGAGTATATCAGATGCAAATTGCATTGTCTCGCCTACTTTTTTTTAAGAATTTTTAAGAAGATGAAATAATTGGAGCCTTGATGGAACTAAATTGAATTGTTAAATAGTTTTTCAATTTACATATCAATACTCACAAACTTCAATTAAATATGCTGCATTAAAATCAAGTTAATTGTTATCTTTCTGTTTTTGTTTTATTTTAGCGTATATTTCTTACTTTACTTTAGTATTTTACGACAAAATCACCATAAAAATCATTCTCTTGCTTCTAAAAATGAATTATTGACGCTATATTGGCATTATTGATTAACGTTTTTTTATATAGCTGACTTCTGTTAGGCTGTGATATGTATTGTTCAATGTATTTATGATATAGATAAAGACGAGCAAAGTACGGCATGTGAAATACATATTCGCCATCAGATTCGATGTGCATCCCTGATATAGTCAATGTTGCTTATAAAATAAAATAAAGATTTTAACTGGGAAATATTTCTATTGTTGTGTTAATGATATTGGATTTAATTCTTAAACTACTTTTTTAATTTATATATCCTTACCCATAGCCGTTAGTTAAATATGTTTTACTAAATTGAACCTAATAGTTATTCTTGCTGTTAATGTCGTTTGCAATCGACCATGAATGTTTGTGGTAAGCGTTTATTTATCCACAGATTCTTCCATTTTAACGTATATTAGTATTGCAATAAAGCCGCCATAAAAGAATCATTCAGTTATAACGATAATCGTAATACGCTCCTGAAAGCTAATTATTGATTTTACGTTAACATTGCTTTTTTCAACAATTGGTTTGCAGTTAACTCTTCTTAAGCCCTCTAATGTATTGTTCAATATACTTCAGGGAAAGGTAAAAGAGAATAGAGTCCAATATGCCAATTGCATATTCGCTATCAGATTCGATGTGCATCCCTGATATTGTTAGTTATATTGTTTTAAACTACCGTTTATTACTAATACTGGTCAGCCAAAGAAACTGCAATAGCGAAGAAAGACTTCAACTAGGAATTTGTACGTATATCTATTGTTCTGTAATAGTATAGTATGGTACTGGATTTAAGGAACACACTATTTTTGGTAAGCATTTTCATATTTTAAAATACATTTTCTATTTTAACGTGGACTTACTAGATAATATCTGACGGTGTGCTGGGGTTACTTTTATCAATGTCCCTTTTTTGCATTCATACATACTGCCGTTCCTCCCCCCCTCCCCCCCGGAACCGCTTTCGCATTACTTCAGGGGGATGCGGACGTCCCTTATACACTAAACTTAGTGAAATGCGGTCGCCTCAACCGGGATTCGAACACCCCAGCCGATCGGCCGCACTTCACTGTGACCTCGAGTGGCAGCGCGTATTCGCGCTGCTCCACCGAGGTCCCTTTTATCAATATCCTCTATATTTTTACTGTACTTGAGGAGACGAAGATAAGGATAATTAGGATTCGACTTGTGAATTAAATATTCGCTATCGGATTCGATGCACGTCCGTGATGTAGACTAATACTTATTCTTACCGCATAATATTATTAAAGCATTACGTATTTTACTTTTTTTACATTGGAGATATTTTTTACGTTTTGTATATAGTTGATTCTGCCTTACGGACTTACAATAAAGATAAAGACGAGCCGAACCCGGCCTCTTCATTAAATACTCGCTATCAGATTCGCCGTTCATCCCTGATATAGGCGGTATAGTCTGTTACGCTGTTTTAAACTGCTGCAATCAACTTTACTGGATAGCAACTCTTTGTATTTTTTTGTTAGTGGTAGTATGAATATTTAATTATTCAACTGATTCAACTTGTCATTTCCCATAATTGTCAATAAATATTAAATATGTTTCTATACATTCAAGCTATGAGTAGTTTTGACTGTGTAATGTCTTTGGTAAGCGTTCACAAGTTGTTTTTTCTCTTTTTAACTTATATCCATTTTCCCACAAAGCCTCCATAAAAATGATTCACATACAACGATAATCATAATATGCTTCTAAAAACTAACTATTGACTTGGGAATTATTTTCTATTGCGTGCCGCAACCGGAATATTTGAATTGTACACGCAAACTGATTGCCATCCATATCCATACAGGCATGTTATTATATTACACTTTTAATAATTTAAATATTTAAAAGCAGAATTCAACACTCGACGCTATTGTGCGTGTTCTCTCTGAAGTAAACGAACAAAAACACCACAGCGAATTGGTTTCCTAGCCCATGTCTTATAAATAAGCCATCCTTGTTAAGTCAGGCTGTTTATTAACAAGTGGATCCAACGGTGTGATCTATTTTAATGCCGCCTCCAGAGATCAGTGCGCAAGGTGGTCAAATAAAACGGGATAGCCAGGGAGTAGGCGGTACTTTAGATTTACACATCGGGAAGGTAATAGTCCAATATGAAAATAGATCTCTCTCGTGGCCTCTTTCTATATTTTTACTTGTAGAACGGACCGATGACCGATTTTAGTACCTACGACAACCGCGAGTTAAATAAACTCATTCAGAAGGCGGTGTAGGTGTGGCAAATTATTTATTTTACTGCTTAGAGAACTAGTTAACTCCATGCAGCGTTTAAACGTTGATTTTGTGTCAGGCTCGTCTTTTACGAGCCTGCCAGATTAATAAATTGGCTTTGGTAACTTTCAGAATTAATTAGCTTTAGTTAATATAGGATTTAGGATATCTTTTTACTGAATTTACTCTTGTACTTCAATACTTTCGCATAGGTACGTCGGGCTTTGTGCAAGTACTTTGCCGTTTCTTGTTCTTATTTGAATACTATACTCTGTATTTTATTTAAAGCGCGACTCATTAGCACAACCTCAGTAGGTAGATGTGTGATTGGTCGCTGTTAAGCTGGGTTTACACATAACAGTTATGAAGAAAAACGGTCAATTGACAGCTGAATATACAGAGTGTATCTACTTCATTTCGATTGTCGGCAATGTAGATTCCTCAGTTAGTTGACGACTAATTGTCAAATATTGTAATATTTCGCTGTAATTATTGAAGTAATATTTTTAGGATCATCCAGATTGTATGCTTGTGGTGTACATTAGAACAGAAAGTATTTATAATGGAGCGATTTTCTCGTAAACGAAGTAATACTACTTTAGATAGTCAGAATATTACCAACAGATATATTTCTACTCTTAAGTATTTTCCAGGTTTACAGTAAAGTGTATTTCTATTACATTCAAAATACAAATCAAATGATTAAGTAATTGAAAAACGTAGCAAATTTGAAATCTGTCGAATACCAGATTTTACGTTAATCGTCTTCAGTAATGGCCTTAATTAATCATAGACTGCCGTGGGCTAGCTGTTAGTGCGTTAGACTTCTTCGCTGAATTTCTAGGGTTCAATTCTTAGTACCAGAGCGTGGGAGTTTTATCGGGATTTCTCTTTCGCAAGGCATTGACAAACCAGCGAGGTATTCTGCATAGTAAATCTTCCCTCAAGTAGAAGAGTTTACACTTCCCGTGGTTCGGAGCCCAACTTACGCCGTAAGTCCCCTATGTCTATGGCACTTTAAACGCACAACACAAGCAGGAGAGAAGGTCGCTATATCTCGTAAGAGATAAAGCACTCGAAAGAATTGATTGAAATGCAGTTATTGATAGTTAGTTGATAAATGTGTTGCTATATAATACAGAATTTACAACAAAACATGAAAAACTCTTTTCAAGTCTATGGGGTGTACATTACATAGGTCTGAAGAACAACTTAGTGAGCTGCATTAATGTATCTTAAAGAACAGTACCTCCAATGGTTTTGTGAGCAATTATTAAAGGACGTGGTAAGAAACATAACAATGCAACATGTAAAACATTTCATATTAGTGATTAGCGATGTCATTAGCGGTAAACGAGTAGGTAAACTGCATTATGTGAAAGAAAACCAAGCTCTTATCTTTACGCATACTGCAAAATCTTCTGGCTGGCCTGCTAATTCAAAAAACAGCCGCTAATAAGTATAAGCGTTCGAATTGTACATGAACAAAGATAATAGACTAAATATTGACTTTTTTAATTACACAAGCATAGCGATTACTAACAGCTTCTTTCTCGCTCTACTGGGCATGGGCCTCTTCTCTGCCACGTGCTTCTACTCAACCCTAAGGTAGAAGCAGGGGGATTTCTAGTTTAAAGTTGAATTGGGTCGACAGAAATTCCAGAAATGGTTTCTTGCATTAAGTCCTCGCGGTAGCCAACCGGATTGGAAATTGTGTGTGGTGGGTTGTAGCTCTAAATTTTTATACACTGCGTGGTAATGCTGTGGAATCGAACCCAAGTCATAATCGGTGTTTTGCCCAGAAAGTCAACGATCTGCACTCGCTTATAAATACTTATCACAAATATCTAATGAAAATTTAATTCGTTTTTGAGAGTTTTCATATGTTATCCACCAAGAGTAATGGAATATGAAGGTAAGCAGTCCGAAACCGCGCGATGCCATTTCCTTGGATAACAGTTTGTTATCTAAGAAATAATAATATTTAAAAGGTAGATTCCTACAGTGAAATAATTAAACGACAGGTTACAGGAAAATGAGAAAATTTTATCTGCCATTTTAAGCTAATTTACATTAATTGGTTGCTAAATAAACTAACAGGTTGGTGTGTTTGTTTTCAGACTAGTAAACACAATGCAAATTGTAAGTTCCATAGAACCACGGTAGTCATTATACATGTAGCTCATATAAATTCATCGACTTTCTGTACATAAATCGTGTTTGCAAAACCTGAAACCATTATTATAAGTTGGTTTAGGGCCAGATCATTAATACCAAACCAAGCTGTAATTTTAGTTAAATCTAACATACATAATATGCAAAGTAAATTATGTTATGTGTGGGCTTCCTCTCTACACTAGATTCAAAATTCTGGTGTTACAAGACTGCGCTTGATTATTATTTGTTGAAAACTAATTTAATTCTAGTATAATCAATGCTGTTTTAATTATTGTCGTCATCGCATGAAATTGATTTTGGTTTATTTTCCAACTATTTTAAGATACTGTAATTGAAGCGATAATTTATAGATAAAACAGTTTGTCAATAATGTTACGGACAGTTGAAGAAGCTTGGGAGTAAATACTAAGTAGTTTAATAGTTATTAGGAAACTAAGATAGGTGTACTCTGTAACCTTAAAACAATAGAAATAGGTGAAATAAGAACAATGTGAAACTTTGACACCAAAGTTATTAGGTTAAAATGCATAATCGCATAACGGTCTCGGCTACGTACTCAACACCCATTGATACGTAGTTTACTAACTACCCGGTGTTGCAGCAGCGGTGTCTTGCGGTATGCATTGCAGACATGCTAACGTTGCGCAATACCTCACCCGATCCCACCCTATTCATTAAATCCCTCCCCACTTACTGGCATGGGGTGGGCCTGGCGTAATCCAGGATTGGCCCTCGAGTCGGCTCCATGTCAGATGATGATGATGATCATGATGATGAAAACAGTTTGTCAATAATGTTATGGTTCAATGTTTGGATTATATTACTTAATTTCTTGATAGGACTTTATTACGCTCCTTATAGGGATGGTAGGGAAATCATGAGAAATTCAAATCTGACATTTTTAACCAAATGCCCATTTTGGACATCTGGGAATCTAAAATAAGTGGATTTTACAGTCATGCCAGTTTGTATATATGTATCTACATATACCTTCGATTTAGTCTTCCAATCTTCCGCCTAAATGATCTTTATATTATATGATACGTACTGGCTCATACTTAAATTGTAGATGTACTTCGCTCGCCTTTAAGCGTTTGTCGAACATTATATACGGGTATATATTGGGTCTGCTCTTATAAAATATTACATAAAAGTCACTCATAGAATTTTTCTTAAACTTGATTACATTGGTTTTAATTAGTTGGTTTGGTTTGGAGTTTTACAATTGTTCCTAAGGATCGGTTTTGATGTTCTCGTAGCATGAACGTTGTGATTCGATAAGATCGCGGAATGCTACTGAAAATATCCCTCTGTACATTTGCATATTTGCAGATAGTATGAGGTATAGAAGAGAGACCTGTAGAAAGGCTGGTCAGGAAATCTAAAAGACAACCATTGCTGGGTGTCGAAGACTTCAGGAAATTTGGAAGCATTTTTATTCTCATATTAGATAAAATAATGATTGCTAACGGTATTATGGTTTGAACGTGCAATAGTTTTAATATTGTTTCATATATCTAACATTAACTTATTTTTATTGTAATTTGTATGATTCAACTTTGCTGTACTTGCAGCAATGTTTAAAATTTCACACCACCTTCGTCATTTATTTAAAGCCAGTGGTAAAAGCTTTCTATTTCTCTTGTATGCATAAATGGAATAGGAGTGTCAGTTCCTGAAGCAAAGATCATGCAGGGAGACGTATGCTATATCTCGCATGCATACGAGTGCAAAGTGCATGTCGGTAGGTTACGAACGCTTTGCATGTCAAATGCAGACTGAATAAGAAATCGACAGTTAATATTGAGGTTGTGGTTATGGCTTTTTAAGACTGCTTGGTCTGCTATTTCAAAAATTCTATATACCAAAATACGTCTGAGAAGTTGTTTTTCAATCGTCTATTTGCTATTCAAAGACACATTCAATATTTACTAAAATTATTTAAAAGTTATCAAGGTCTTTTTCAGTTACTTAAATTATTTTTACTCTAGAACACACGATATTTACTTTTAAATGTATAACTTACTGTCTACTGAAAGTCGGCGTTTTGAATTGCTTGGTAAACCTGGATGGATTGTATAGAAGCTCGTTCAAGAAATTTAATAAATAAAGCTACACGGACTGTTTAAAGGGGGTCTAGCTAGCATTACATTGTAATTTTAGCTTCATATCTACAGGAAAATAACTATATTTAAAATTGAAACATTGAATTCTTATTGATTTAATTGGCAAATTACATGTTTCGCCTGCCAACTAAACTGATAGTCTTAATTTTGAACTAATATACTTATTATAAAGTTAATGATAAATTTCATTCTTGTAGAAAACAGTAATCCGGTTTTATTGGGTGAACAGTGACGAAGAAAACTATGATCATTCTAAGCACTTTGTTGGAATTTGAAAGACAAATCCGTAGTTTCCTTAAAGTTAACTGTAACTCTAGCTTCACGTTCTTACAGGAGTACGATATTAAATAGCTGGAAGCTGCAGATGATTACAGTTGTCATGATGAAGATTGATTAATGTGTGAGCCACAGATCTCATTTCCAGAATAGCAGGATATGTCTTCGGAAAATGTAGAAGTCGTGTTCGTTGCAACTGCAGCAAAACCTACTTTGATACTTCGTAAACAATTTAAAGTTTTAACTTTTCAGCGATCTGTGCTGTGCAGTCCAATAGTTTTGTACCTTTTTTTATCCGCAGGCGGTCCCGTTTTCAAATAAACTCATATTACAATCGTCACCCGTAATTCGATGTAACATTTCTCTTCGTGTTTTTGGTATGTCTCCCGGCGCATTATTTCCACTACTATCACTCAAGAAAATGATGCACAATTTAGAAAATGCTTTTACTATAATAGGATGATCAAGCCAAATTGAGCCAGCTCCATTATTTACGTTACCATAAGACTTGGAAATTTTAATGTAATCTATCAAAGTGACTGACCCTTAGTGGTGTTATTTTCTACTTCCGAACTCTTAACAAGATTCTCAGTTTCGTAGGAGTCATTTGCGGTCGCACAATCTTTGTACTCGGCACTCTTACTTTACGTGTGATCTCGGCCGCTCCCAACTTAAATTTGTTATGCAATCACTGATGTCATTTTCTTACCAATGTCACAGATTTATGTCGTTTCGTGTTTCACGTGCAGATACATTCTTTGTGGCTATAACGCGTTTGATGTGAAAAGGAGATACTCGGACTGTGTTCCACTTTCAAACAACACAATTTATCTTATATTATATTAACTTAAGTGGGCACACGAAATGGACAGAGAATATCAGGCCGAAAGAAGAATTTAATACACATTCTGCGTTTCTAATCCCACAATAAAACTTGTAACATATACTAGTATCGTTGACTTGTCATTCAAGAAGATGGTTTAGAGCTATGCCCCTGCTTATTATCTGATTGTATTTGAAAATGGTAGTTTAGATAGACGAGGCCTATATTTTCAGACAACTAGTGTTGCCAGAAAAGGATTGAACAAAAAAGGAAGTTGGTCATAGAACAACTAGAAGAACTGATATATGTGTGTGAAAAAGCACTGACAAATGATGAATAGAATGGCGGATGACTATTTATAATAAATAGGAAGAGTTAGATTTTCTTCTTTTTCCTATATTTTAGGTCTGTGGCCTGTTATATGTGGATATGAAATTCTTAAGAAAATAACATAAAGAATAGCAATATATAAAGAGTAGTTTACGAAAAGGTAGATCTAAAATAGAAATTCCAACTAGAAATAATACACGTGTATGCCCCGACTAGAATACATAACTATGATGAGATAGAATCGGAGAAATTGCAACAGTTATAGAGATCAATAAAAACTCAAGTCAAAGTATTTTAGAGTCTTGTCTTAGATTAATCTGTAATTATCAAGATGTAAACATTATTAATATTTTTAACTGGCATACATTAATAATTGGCAGTTTACATTTAAAATATTATTACATATTTATTTATTTCATTGATTACTGCAAAAGTTATTACAATTACATATTACAATACTGCGAATTTAAAGATGTTAATAGTGGAACAAAAACTTTTCATATTAGAATCTTATTTTCATAATGGCACAAAGAATAAAAATGATGAATGGTAATATTAATTTCAAACCTGTTTCACAGAATTTCAACAGGGTTATCCGAATCAGGCTGCAAACTTCACTCATAACAATTTCTATCAAACTGCCGAGATTATTGTGAATAATTTTAGAGAAACTTGAAGGGTTAAGAGGAAAAAAGGATCAAAAAGACCTGCAGCACTGCAGAAGTTACTGATAATGTTAAGGGTTTTATGGAACCAACTCCTTCTAAGCCGATCAAAAAACCAAGCCAAGAAATTGATTTATCATACGGTACTTGTCGAATAACAAAACAAAGATTTGAGCATGTTTCCATACAAAATACAAATGGTTCATCAAGTTTTACCGCATGATTTCCAACCTAGAACAAATTATTGTGACTGATTCTTGAACAACATAAATAATAATGACATATTGGATCTTACTTTGTTCAGCGATGAAGCCTGGTTTCACCTCAATAGGTATATTAAAAGCTAAAATATGAGCATATGGGTAACAGATAATCCGTATATGTAGAAGGAATCACCGATACATCCACAGAAGATCGGTTTATGGGTCGCTGTTTCAAGAAGACGAATGGTTTAGATTTTTACAGAAAATATAACTGCCGATTATTATCTTCAGAATATCTTAATCCCCTTTTTCAATAAAGTTCATGATGATGAAATTACAAATGGTTACTTCCAGCGGGCAATACCACAACACATACTGCTAATCGTGTCATACAATTTGTACAGGATATTTATGATGATCGGTTAATTAGTAGATATTTATATCCACCAAGGTCACCCAGTGTTACAGTTCCAGACTTCTTTCTATTCCCTTGTCTAAAAAACAATATTTTTACTAATAGCCCAAAAATCTAGAAGATTTACAAAACGGTGTTTCACAAAAGTTAAATGAACTTACCCCTGATAATCTGGTGAATGTGTTTGAAAATTTTAAGTGAAACGTGCATTTATATTTAGCAAACAATGGTCAACATTTTTCAATATCTTTTGTAAAATCCTTTATTTATTTTGTTCTGTGAATGTGTATGCAACAATTTTATTTCTAATAAATGGTTATTTACATAGCCCATAACTGCATAACCTCACTACGTCGACCACAGAGACCACAGAACACTTGAGACGGCAATGTAACCTTGAATATAGTTAACTAAAAGTATAGACAAACACTGGCAAAATACAGTGTTAATTTTAAATTTCTATTAAATAATTAAATAAATGCCCCAATAAAATTAGAAATGTAAACAATCAATTATTAATGTACGACAGTTAAAAATATTTATAATGTATACATCTTTATAATTACAGATTAATCTAAGACAAGACTTTAAAATTCCAAAGGTGTCTTTGACCTGGGATTTTATTGCTCTTACGGTACTTGTAGATGCTGATCTTCGCAAATACACTCTCATTATTAGGACATCAAAAGGATATGGTTTAGTCTGACGTGAAACAATTGAGGATATTAGATTATATAATAAGGTAGTAAAAGATGTAACCGTGGAATTTTGGGATAGTCGGATCAAGAATGAAAATAAGTTCTGAAAAAACGAAAGCAGAGATATTTATGTAAAAATTT
This sequence comes from Limonius californicus, assembly GCA_014611495.1. Taxonomy (NCBI): domain Eukaryota; kingdom Metazoa; phylum Arthropoda; class Insecta; order Coleoptera; family Elateridae; genus Limonius; species Limonius californicus. The sequence continues at coordinate 15,956 of JABXWE010005997.1, read as the reverse complement.
CCCCATTGAAAGGCATATAACCACATGAACTGGACAAGTAAATAAAATGAAAGAAAGGTCAGAGTGGCTACATAATAGCAAAAATTTCAATATCAATAATGAGATAAAGTAGTAAGTTAATGCTAATACCGTATAATTTGCAGAAACTACCAAAATACTAGATAACTAGATAAAAAAGGCATAGGGAAACAACTACAAGAGAAAATTGCCAAGTAATAGAAGATAACAGGAAGCTCAGAAAGAGAACACATGTAGTTATTGATCCAAAAATATACACCATATATTGAAGATAATTGAAGAATTCTGCAAAATACCTGTAGGAACAGAATACAACGTCTTCTCCACGCATAAAATTACAATCATGACCAACACCTTAAACTAAGGAATTGAATCAGTCTTGAAAATATCTAACCTCTTGGCAGAGAAAACTTGCGAAAGTCTGATATACCGCTGTATCATAAAGAAAATACATCAAAACAGAAAATTATATCCCTATTTTTATTCCATCGCAAATGTATAAATTAGTAACTAAGATAATAGCTTACAGGATTAATAGTAGGTTAATTAGAGTTCTGTCAAACCCTCCATGACCAATATTTCCTAAGTTTAAGAACTCTACTATTTAGTCTGTCCAACGGTTTTATAAAGTCACCCCGAACAAAAGGGTAGATTACAGATACAAACAATTAATCCACTTAATTAATGATCATGATGACCATCCAAGTACATGTAACATGACCAGACGGAACCTACATCAATCAAAATAGGAGTAAAGCAAGGTAATAGATGAGGCCTAAACTTTCCATTACTGCGTTGGAAAATGCGTTTAAAGACATTGTACTGACCAGAAGGCACTTTAGTTGGAACTTGGAAGATATTAAGTATGGACTTCAGATTTCCCGATGATGTGTTACTCATAACAACTTTAAAGAATAGCAGTTTATGGTAGCAAATATTAATGTAGAATCTCGAAAAGTCTGTCTACAAATTAGGAAACACAAATCATAAAGAAGAACTGATATATGTATACAATAATAACAAACGAAAACAGAAAATGTAATAAACGGTGAAATAGTCTAACTGTACAATAATAGCCGTAGGATAATTCATAGAATCCAATAAACAAAATATGAGGTTACTTCACATTCGGAAGATAAAATGGAATTCTAAAAATAAAATAGCTCTTTTTTTGTATGAAAGCAATGCGCGTTGCCTATCCTAACTTACGAAGATCAAACTTGGATAATGATAATAAATATAACAGAAATATATTAACACGCATAGAGCGATGGAACGACCGGTGCTGAACATTAAATCAGTCGATCCAGTTCAAAACGATGGATTTATTAAAGAACCTATATTACTGACGTATATAATAGACCGCACATCGCGAAAAGGGAGATGGGTGGAGCAGGCAATGAGGCACGTGGAATAAGGAATTTGAAACCTGTACGTGTGCCTGTAATTGGAAAAATGCAGCTGAGGGCACCTATAAACGAGACAGATTATTCAAAGAAAATTGCTGGATTCGGATGGTATTCTTGTTTTATACATTAAGGAATGCATCGAGTTTTTCGCAGTTTATTAATATCAATATCAGCAAGATATGCATTTCTGGTATGTGGTAATAGAGTGCAGTAGGAGTCCTATGCTTGTGTATGTTACTTACACGCACGCTATAGGCATGCTCTCTCAAAAATCAGAAGGGCCGTAGAGAATAGAACTGTGGCCCCACACATGCATTTACAAAAGCATAGAAAATTAAGCCAACGTTTTCTTTAATGTCTATTTTTTAATTTTGATTGCTCACTCGGTATGTGATATTTGACAACAAACTGCCAAATGTAATTTCGCAGGCATTGTTTATTATTTCGTGGAATTTCATTGATATTTGCATTTTTTCCTAGGAACTATACAAAATATCGGTTGCTTTTGAAATTAAGACACAAGTATTTTTACGATCCTTTTGATTTTGTTACAGCAAAATGATACGCTGATTGGACCTAAAAGCAATGATAGTTTAATGTTATTTTCATAAGGAACCTCAATTAATGATATTTAACGTATTCAGTACAAAATTGCGTTTAAGAATTACCCCCGAGTTTTCCCAATTCCATAGTCTCTTCCATTACAGGAAGAAGAAATTATTGATGCTGCCATGGAAATAGGGAAAAATGTTTCAATTTGGGCGTTATAATCAATTATCCTATTATACAGGGCGTCCTGAACTAGTTCGTCAAACTTTGGGAGCGAGTTCATATAAATCTTAGCCCGAATAACAGCTTCATTACGGAGTTACAGCATTCTAAATTAAAACTTGTTTCTGCACATAATTATGGTGATAGTTGGATCAATGTTTTAAATTTTTATGCGCATACCTTCCTCACCAAGATTCAGAATTAGAACCTAGTACCGTTTTAATAAGTGCACCAGGGGCGTCTCAAGTGGGAGGATTAGGTATGCAAAAATATCAGAAAAAGGTACTATAATTCAATTTTTATGAAGATTCGAGTTGTCTTGAAAATTTGGAAATTTTGTACTTTATGGATTAAATTCGTAGCACAGATCCAGGACAAGACAATCAAAACAACTTACATACACATTCGTCCACAAACGTTTAGTTTACAAGAAACATGTTTTATCTAAACATAAACTTACTCATTAACACTAAATATGTTGTACCTTGAATTCTAAGCGTTTGCGGACAAATGTTTATATGAGTTATTCTTGAATTATTTCGAACACGGTTGGGTTTATCGACTTTTAACAAGAGTACCTTGCTTGGGTATTTTTGCATACCCAATTATTGTCAAAAATAAGAAAAAGAAAATAATGTAAAAGATATTATAAAAAACAGTACCTAATCCTCTCACTTGAGACGCCCCTGGTGGACTTGTTAAACCGAAACTAGGTTCTAATTTTCAATCTTGATGGGCAAAGAATGCACATAAAATATTTAAACATTGTCCCAACAATTACCATGATTATATGTAGAAAACTGATCGGACAAACCTCACTTTAGAATACTCTAATTCCGTAACGAAGTGTTTTCGGACTAAGGTTCATATGAACTTTTTTATTGTTTTGGTGTGGAGAACTCGCTCCAAAAGTTGGACCAACTATTTCAGGACCACCCTGTATATCCGTGATTTACTAAAACCAATGTCATGTTTATGGTTATTTCGTTGATAGGATTTAAAAAAGGGAGGCGTGGGGTTTGTTTTCTAGGCATCTCTTTGCACTGGAGCCATATCGGCTCACTGTACACCGTCACTATGAATCTTGCCTATTTGGGATAGTTCCAACCCTAGTAGGTATTTTTAACGGGTCACATGTAGTGGCACAGGATCTGCGGTTTTAGTTCTCCGACAGAAAACCCATTTTCAGATTTATCCTCGCCGAAAAGTCTCGCAGGCCATTTCTTGTCTGCGCTAACCAGTAGACCGCTGGGACCGGTCATGTTCATAATTAATAGTGAGGTTATGTGCACCTCAATAGAGTACGGCTTGAGTTAACACGGACAAAATTTCGGAGCAACTTATGTATTAACGAGTTTCTTAACACTCACTACACCTATAAAAATGGTAAATTGTATGTTTTAATACTATGTAAACTTTCGTTTTGTTTCCTCACTTCAAGAAGCAGATTAAATGATTTAGTTAGTTACGAGTAACACGAAATTTGACCAAATTAAATAACATAAGGGGTAACGGAGGGCAGCGAAGCAAAAAGCCGCTGACTTATTAATTCTTTTAAAAGCATTACTCTCTTTAACGCATAAATTTCACCCCCTAGAAAGACGGGTGACTAATACAGGGCTTTGCATGACATTTCCTCACGCACTATGTAAATACGAGGCGCTCCAAATGGAGCGTATTTTGTACAAATTGTCTGAAAACAACGATCAAGGCTTGGAACTGAAGACAGAAATGGCAAATGAAAGGATTTAAGCAGCGTCTTGTTGACTCGTCTTCGCGCTTCCACTCTGTATATTAGGTTAAAATTATGCAGATGTCCTTGCTGTCGTAATTCAAGGGCGGCACGTTAATACCCTTTAAAATGTAGTTGCGATTCTGGACGAAAGTACTTTCGGTGGGGACAAACGTACATTCGAATGGGCCGAAACAAAAGGTTTATGCATGAACTTTGCGATTGCAACTACGATAAACCAAAGGAAAGCCCCGAAGAGATTTAGAGAAGGTTGTTATTAAAATGCAGTGAAAAGTTGAATGCAGAAGTTTATCGCCTTACATCTGCTCGTAATTTAAGTCTAACCTTAAACCACGATGTACTATGGGTTTAGGAGGAATTTTCCTGATTCTATGCTTTGTAAAGTACTATCCTGGGAGAACCTCCTTGAAAATCTGTGCATTGTTATGCAAAAGATAAAGTGCATCAGCAGCGGATTACTGAAACCAAAAACGAGGAATTTTAAGGCATATGCATAATAAAACCGAATATCGCTGTGCAGTTTATTCAAGATATTCTATCCCATTATATGTATATTATGTATTCCATTATGTCTTGCGACGGAGACAAATAAATCAGATGACTTTGGAATTGGCACTGCTGGCAAGCTTTTGTCATAGACAGTTAAACCTCACGAAGAATAAATTGTTAGCGATAATTTTATGAAAAGTATATGAAGCTCAATTTGATGAGCGTGGAAAATCCGTTTTACACGAATATAAGTGAAATAATTAATTTCTTTTTATATCAACCAAGAAGAAAAAGATGAAAGGTTTTTAGGATTCAAAATAAAACGAATACAATTGTAGAATATTTAATGGAAAGCTATACGAAAAATGATTGAAAATAGAATCAGCTAGTGGTTTGGTGGGTTATTATAACAAATGCGTCTTTCAGCTTAAATACAGCAATTCACTTTTTAATTTATTATTTCCATAATTGTTCTAGTGGTTTCTTTACAAAATTGTACGTTTCAGATGTGGCAATACATAGTAGTTGGGAATGATGAATTAAGGGTCTACAAATTTGCGCTAGTAATTCAAGCTTTTCACGAGAATTGCGTGCTGTAGCATTGTCTTGTTAAAAATAAAATTGACGAGTGGTTGCTATAAATCATTACGATTTATTCGTGATATTAACATTTTGTGAAAAAAAAAATTAGTCCAATAGTTCTTCTGCAGAGAAACACTTACTTTCTGCCAATGTAAAGATACTTCCATAAAAGAATTAGAATTTCTTATATTTTGGAAATTACCATAACGTGGAGGGTGAAACCGAGCGTTATCAGTTAAGAAGGTTTTTCAGGAAAATTATTGTTTAAATTCTTACTTCTATTTTCGTTATAAAGTATCTCTATCTCTTGAAAAACAGCAGTTCGACGTGGAAACGGATACAAATTTGAAATTTGAGCTAGTTTTTGAATTTCTTGTGTGACTGCTGAATTTATTGTTCAATATCTTGTATACTTAGAACTATTGCTTGTGGGTCTTTCACCTACTGTTCTATACAAGTGATACAAAATAAATGTGTAGAACAGCAAAATTACTGGATAAATTTCTGATAAGTATAATCTATTCACTCTTCCTTTTGCATCTAGATTCCCTGTAATATATTTTTATTAGTTTACACATTTTGAGCTTTTTCTAATATTTTTGAGATAGAAATTGAAATAATTGAAATCCACTAAAGTCATTAGAGGTATCCGTTTTGATTGATATTACTTCTGTCAAGTTATCCGAATATCACAGGAAAAGTACATTCTCCTTAAATTGTAACCCCAATACGAAAAAACATAAATGACACTATACAAGACCGTATTTGCATACAGAGAAGTGTATGGAGTATAGCTAGGAAATCTAGATAATCTTTGTGAAAACTCCGTAAAATTATTAAAATAACATGGTAGGAGTGCGTTCTCCGTAAATCATAACCTCAATTCGAAACAGTATAAAACACACAGTACAGAGCCACATTTGCATATAGAAAAGTGAATAGAGTATAGCTGCTAATATAGATAATTTCTCAGAAGGTTCCGTAAAGTTATCAGAGTACCATGGTAAGAGTACGTTCTCCTCAAATCATAACCTCAATTCGAAACAGTAAAAATGATACTGTACAGAGTCAAATTTGGATATAGGAAAGTGAATAGAGTATAGCTGGTAAATCTAGATAATTTATTAGAAAGTTCCGTAAAGTTATCATAATACCATGGTAAGAGTATGTTCCTCGTAAATAATTACCTCATTTCGAAAAAGTATAAACGACATCGTACAAAGCCACATTTGCAATCAGAACACTGAATGGAGTACAGTTGATAAATTAGGATATTTTTCCGAAAATTCTGCAATGCGCCTTGGTTTTGAGTATTATCGTTCTCTATTTTGATGGTAATGTTCAATGGGGAAGGCTTTTTGCGGAAGGAGACATAAATTCTAAGGAAAATAAATTAAACGTGATCTAGGAAAAATAATGAACACCAAATTTCTCAGACATAAAATTTTATTATCGACACTGAAGAGTGACTGCTATCAAACTAGTAGCAAGATGTCAAACAATAATCTCAACTTGAAGGTATCTGTCACGATTTACTCTAATGTATTTGTTTGTTTATCGTATGCATTCTAAATTCATGTTTTTACTTTTTTACGTTATTAACAGGTATTGTGGTGGTAGCTCAGTTGGTAAAGCGCTCGCTTTCTGTGCAAATTATGGCTTGGGTTCGAAACAGCTAAATCACGCAGCATATTAAATTCATCTGCTGTAACCCACCGTACTAGATTCCCCAATCCGTTTGGCAACCGCGGGGTCTTAATGTCAAAAACCTTCGCTGCAATATCCGTCGTTTGGGTTCGGCGTTCAACTGTAAGTGCCTCGTGTTTCTATCTTAGCGCTGAGGAAACACACGTGTCAGAGAACAGTGTCAGTGGCCGGCAATGGGGCGAAGAGGGTCTTAGCGAACTGCATATGTGTATGGAATAATTATGTATATCATACATCTATTACTAGCACTGTATATCAATAAATCTAGGTATTGGAGTATATGTGGTTGTTCTTTCTCAGTCTTTGTTATTTATTTGTGTGGGTGAATTTAAACAAAAATAGATGTAAGGGACTAATAGTCTTTGTAACTTTTTGTTATTACAAATCTTTGCCAGCAATCTTCTTTAGACTTGAAACATCAAACGTATTTCAAGGGCTAGTTTCCTGTTTGAAACTCGTCTCTCTTCTGATTGAACGGGATATTTTTTAGTTTGAGACTTTAAATGTTTGATATCTCCTATTAGTGTACGGTTATTAATAATAAGTACTCTGTATTTTCTGTGACAGAGTAAAATGATCTCTATTCCGAAACCAACCCCGCAGCGCATATAAAAACTTTGTGCTGAGAAACCCTCCACCAATATTAATCATAGATATTTGAATTGTCCAACTTATTACTAGAATGATAAATCGTCGAAGACGTTCTGTTATGTCATAATCTCATTCGAAAACCTTCGCTCGGTAACAAAGCGAGTCTAATAACGATTTTGGCCCGGCTTGACTTTAATTCCAAGAGCACGAGGTTGTCAACTTGGCGACTGCTCAACTGTCCATGCAGAAGGAAGGTCATCGAAAACCGATTTTAAAACCCCGCGGCTGCCAAATTCTAAACCTCTGTATATAGAAAGAAGTTTACGGAGCTTTTTGCGGCGTATGCTTAGCATCGTCAGTTGATTTGGGTCAACTCAGGACTTAATTTATGAAATTGTTGAACATACGGGCCCCGAGCGAATCCGTTCTAACAAGGAATGAGCTGAATGTTGTTAATTAGGTGTGAAGTTCCTCGCGTTGCTGTAAAAGTTACGGTGTCGTAATTTTCGCACATCCATATATTCTCTTTTTACACTTCGATTGGGTATGACTGCGACGTTGCTCCTTTCAGCAAAGAGACCCGACCGCGTAGCAAGGGAATTGCTCCGGAAGCCCAGAAGATGAATAGGACTACCGGTTTTAAAAAGCAATGCCTCTTGATATGATCTCCGAAGATCATATCAAGACCTTCGACGACAACCTCTGTTCAAGAAACGGAATTTTTTTTAGAAGCTGATGGTTGGGATTTGCGATTTTTGTTGCATGTAAAACACGTTTTGAAGGATGCGGTGATGAACACACAAAAATGTAACAGCTATTTCTCACGGTATGGAGCAGACAAGTTATTTACAAGAAAAGGGTTTACCAATGAATGAGCAAACATGAGAGAATCGCTATTTGAATCCAATACAGCTCGGTTATTAATATTCACCTTATTATTATAATTTTAAATTATAGTTATGAGTTCCTTTCGTCAAATATCTATATTTTTCGTTATTTTCTATTTCTTTACTATTTGAATCTACACCACAAAACAAATTTACTTAAAAAACACAATTGTATAGGAATTAAACCAGAATTGCTTTTCACATAACTGTTGGCTTCATGTTGTACTGTCAAGGGTTAAGTAAATGACTCTAACCTTAAATTGCGTTAAAATATTTGGAGGGTGAAAGAGTTTTCGTTAATGGCAACAAAGAAAAGGTCTTGCAGTGGTTTACGCAAACGTCATGTAATCACGTTGTTAATTAGCTATTGATTAAAATTAACTGGTGGTTAAATTTCGAATCAGTTGCAGAAGTATTTTAAATCATTCTTTGTACGTTCTTAGTCTTATTACTTAAGCCTTGTTATGTAATGGCGTTGTTAGCTAATGATTGATTACAGTTAACCGTTGGTTAAATTTGGCACCTTCTCCTGTGTGTAGGCCAAAGGCTTGTTAATTATCTAGAATGGAGTAGGTTCTGTGAGTCCTCTTTACACGAATGCCGGGCTAACCTAACCCGTCAAACAGAGAAGAGAAGTACCACTACATGGTTTACGGTTGTCAAAAATGTTCGTAAGACAATCGAGAGCCGGCCTCAGTGGTCTAGTGGTTAGCGCATTTGCCTTTGGATCCGAGGGACGCGGGATCGAACCTGGCCAAGGTCGGCGAGATTTTACTAGCGGGGAAAAATCTGAAAATCCGCATTCTGTCGAATAAGAAGTAAAGCCGTAGGTCCCGTGTCACTGCGATGTGTGACACGTTAAAAATTACTACTGCAGTTGGAATTACCCCAGATAGGCAAAATTCTTAGTTAGGGTGTACAATGGGCCATATGGCCTAATTGCATAGAGATGCTTGGAAAACCGCGTCCTAGATCTCGCTCTTTCAAAGCAAGCAAGCAAGACAATCGAGACCGACAGCTAACTGTGCCCTCGGAAGCACGCCCGGTTGCATATGCCACTATATTGGCCCACCTACACAAGTAGTGACCAGCACAGCTTGTTCTGCACAAAGCATAACGTTTGACCGGCGTCCGTAGTGCTCCATTGTGCAACTGAAATGTGGCATGAGTTGCACAAACGTTTCAAGTTATTGTTAGTAGCTTGAGTTGTACAGATATTATAAATCATGCCAATATGTATTACAATTTACTTTCGGCTTAGACCGCGTCGTCATTTGGGAACTACACCCAGCATTATCACCGACCTGTAGCTTATCTGCTTTTACAAGTATTTGCTGTAGAAATTTGATTAATATGTTCTATAATCTATACACTCTGAAGATGCAAGCTGCAATGTCTTGCGAAACGTTAGTTTGTATGGGTTCACAAACAACTAACAGGCATAAGCCGATTAAGTATTATTGTCCTGGCAAACAAAATACATTAAGATCAAATCCTTGTCCGCCCCAAGGTTTAAATAGTCTAAGCACACGGCCCTGTTTAAGCAGGCAGGGCCTACGAACAAATATTGCTCAAGCAAATGCTTGTAAAAGCAGACAAGCTACAGGTCAGACCTTACCTGATAATGCTGGGTGTAGTTCCCAAATGACGACGCGGTCTAAGCCGAAAGTAAATTGTAATAGTGACAGTTCGAGAATCCGTGAAAACCTCAAAGAATATATTATAAATGATTATCAATAGTTTTGTTAATCCATCATGTTAATAATTAATTATAGGTGGAAGTTAAGTGTTATTTGACGTATCTCACATAAATGATTTAAATTATTCTTAGTAGCATTGTTATTTAATCACATCGTTAGATATTCATTGATTAAAGTTAATTATTTTAATTTGGCAAGAGCACATATTTCAAATCATTGTTAGCAGCATCGATATTTTATCGTTATTGGTTAATCATTGATTAAAAATCAAAGTTGGTTAAATGTGACATGTAATTAGTTATTGGCAATAGCCTTGTTATTTGATCATGTTATTAATTAATTACATATGAATCGTTGATCCTGTTTGGCATTGGGCGTACAAATATTTTAATTATAAGTAGTGTTATATTAATCACGTTATTAGTTAATCATTGTTTGCAGGTAACCGTAGGCTAAACAAAAATGGCAATCATTTATTCAAGTTACTTTAATTTGGCATGGACAAATATTTCGAATCATTGTTAGCAGCCTAGTTATTTAATCAAGTAATTAGTTATTCATTGATTCAAATTCAAAGTTAGTTAAACTTGATTTGGGTGGCACAAATACTAGAAATCATTAGCCGTAGCCTTGTTATTTGATCATGACATTCATTAATCATAGATCAACGGTTGATTCAGTTTGACATGAGGGGCACAACTATTTTGATTATCAGTAGCCTTGTTATATTAAATCACGACGTGTGCCGTAAGATAACAACGAATATCCAACGGCATATAATACAAAAAGGGGGCAAACATGAGTATAAACAAATTAAGTTAATTCAAAGTGCTTTATATTCAATAGAAATGTGTACATATATAATAGCACTGGTGATATCTGTTGTTGTTTCCTTGGGCTTAATGCCACACAGGACAACACAAGGAATTATGCACAAAGGAATCGGATAAAGGCTAACATAGCTGACTTACAACAAGTGCTGGATTCGAGGAGTTTCTCGATCATCGTTGGTCCGGCACAAAAATTACACGCACGCTTCGGTTGACACTTGGTTTTTCAGTGAAAAGTCTCTTACGGAACGACTGCCAGCTCGAGGGTTGAAGGGTGAGCGGGTGGTTAGGACAAAGACGCTAAAGTGGTAACATCTGTTGGTCAGGAAGAGGAATGGTCCATTTTACGAGGACGCAACAACGACGTTAGTCAATTATTGAGTGTAGTTAACCGTAGGTTGCACAAATATTATAAATTATCAACAGCCTTCTCATTTAATTTCCTTGTTAATGATTAGTTAAAGCAAACCAATGGTTAATTAAGCATGGGTGTGTTCAGTAGTTAGTCATAGTCTTGTACTTTATTTCGTCGCCCATCGGAGGTCGTCGTTACTACCCCAGCGGGAGCATCCCTTGGCAGGCTCTCTTGCCCACGATCTGTCCACTGGGTCGGTCATGTTTTGTATTTTTGAGTGAGAGCTATGTCTTGTGGTCCAGTACGACCTGATGGGTGATCTGTGTGTTATTAAATAAATAGTACCCATATCCGAAAAGAACTTTTATTCAAAACAGGTTGTATAAATATCGTTAATTATTTTTAATAGCATTGTTATTTAATCACGTTGATAGGTATTCATTGATTAAAGCTAACCGTTGGTTTAATTTGCATGAGTGGCACAATTATTTCAAATCATTGTTATTTAATGACACTATTAGATAATCATTGATTAAAACTAAAAGTTGATTAAACCTGACATGGGTTGTACAAATATTAGAAATCCTTGGTACTAGCTTTGTTATTCGATCATGTTATAAATTAGTCGTAAATAAAAGTTAATTGTTGGTTAAATTTGCCATGGGTTCCATAAATATTTAAAACAATTCTTAATTAATCACGTTATTAGTTATCATTGATTAAATTTGTAAGTTGAAAAAATTGACATGGGTTATACAAATATTAGAAATGATTGAGGGTATCGGTTATTTGAGCATGTTATGAATTAATCATAGAGATTATTCGTTGTTGCAGTTTGGCATAGTTTAATTATCAATAGCATTGTTATATTCATCACGTTATGAGATAATCATTGATTGTAGTTTATCGTAGGTCAAATTTGGCTGAGGTTACACAAGTATTATAAATCATTATCATATAATTACTTCTTCTTCTTCTGTGTATAGGCCAATGGCCTGTTAATTACCTGCCATGAAATAGGTTCTATAAACCCTCTTTGCACGTATGCCGGACAGGAGACTAAACTAACCCGCCCAACAGAGAAAAGAAGTTCCACTGCATGGTTTAAGATTGTCAAAGATGTTCGTATGACAACCGGGACCGACGGTTTTACGTTCCCTCCGAAGCTCAACCGGTTGCATATGCCAGCATGTTGGTCGACTCAACCAAGTACCAACCAGCGCGGATTGTGCTGCACTACGAATACCGTTTGAGTGGCGTCCGCAGTGCTCCGCTACGCAACCGATTTTATTTAATTGCGTTGTCGGTTAATCATTGATTACAGTTAATTGTTGATTAAATTTGGCCTGTGTTGTATATATATATATATATATATATATTATATCTCATTGAGTGAGTAGCCTTGATATTTTGAATCATAGGTAATGTTATTATAGGTATTGCTTATTCACATTGTTAGGTTATAGCTGATTACAGTTAATCGTTGGTTAAATTTGGCATGTAGGTATAATTCATCATTACTAATAACCTTATTAGTTAATCACGTTTGTTAATAAGTTGACATTTGGTTAAATTCGAGGGGGCTTATAGAAATATTATAAATCGATATTAATATCCTCGTTATTTAATTATGTTGTTAACTAATCATTGAATTAAGTTACCCTTAACGTAATTTGATGGAAGTTGCAGAAATATTATAAATTATTGTCGATAATGTTGTAAGTTAATCGGTTTGTTAGGTAAGCATGTTGTTAGCTAATTATTGATTAATAGTAATCATTGGTTAAATTTGGCAAGGGTTGCATAAACATTTTAGATAATTCCTAATAGTCTTATGATGTAATCATGTTGTCAGTTAATCATTGCATCAACGTTAACGTTTAGGTTAAATGTGATAGGGTTGCACAAATGTTTTAAGTAATGCCTAGTACTTTTATTATTTATCCACGTTATTAGTTAGTCATTGATTATAAGTTAATTGAATATTTTTTAATAATTTGAGCAGATTTTAATTTTAATTGTTTGGTTGATAGTTGATGGTGTTAGTACACTGAAATACGTACGAAGCGATTAAATCAACCACCATTCTTTTGAAGTTGTAATTCGTTATAGATTAAGACAAGAATCAATTAACAACTATTTGCTTGTGTGTGAAACTAACCTCAAATTATTATTATTTAAAGACCACAATTTCCAAACACTAGATGCTAGTTCTTAAGAGAACTGATCTTGTTTAGAAAATAGCAATGATATGGAAGCGTGAAACTAATAAAACTGGCTTATAGCCAAATTAGATGTAAATTGAATAGTACGGTAGATGAAGTAAAATTTTTGATATTAACTGTATACTGTTTCTTGTATTACATGAATAATTACACCAAAATATTAAATATATGTCGATACTCGCTTATACATGGATTAACTGTGCGTGTATTTTTCTGCGAAGTATATAATTGATAAAATGCTAGGTTAGAATATGTAATATCAGCAGAAAGTTGTGATGTAGAACGAGTGGCCCAAGAAACAAATAATTCGTGTTTCTAAACAATGGTCTTGAGCCGAGAAAAAATATAGCGTATACGCCACTGTATTCTCACAAACGGATTAAAAATAACATTGAATATCGTCTTTCCGTTGCTCGTAATAAGGTTTCTCTTGATATTTAAAACTACCGCAGCATTTCTTTTTCACTTTTGCAAAGTCGAGATTAGAACTTAGAAGGGGTCTATGTCACAACGGCCACCGGTCATAACGGCCACCTGAAGTTTGGCCAACAAGGCTGTGGTCATAACGGCCACCTTGGTCATAACGGCCACTAATAATTTTTGGTCACAACGGCCACCGTGGTCACAACGGCCACTTGTAAATATGGTCATAACGGCCACCCTGGTCACAACGGCCACCTAATATTTTGGCGACAGTGGCAACCGTGGTCACAACGGCCACTCTTACATTTGGTCATAACGGCCACCCTGGTCACAACGGCCACCGGCTCTATTAATTAGAACGCCACCGACGCTGGTCACAACGGCCACTCTGGTCACAACGGCCACTTTTAAATTTGGTCATAACGGCCACCGTGGTCACAACGGCCACTCTTATATCTGGTCATAACGGCCACCCTGGTCACTTCGGCCACCGACGCCTATACACTAAAACGCCACCGACGCAGGTCACAACGGCCACTCTTACATCTGGTCATAACGGTCACCTAATTTTATATCACAGGTAAGTATATAGGTACCATAGGCATACTGTATGTTTTTAAACAATTATTAGCCCGCCTCTTAATTTTAAAATAAAGATATGTAAATTTCTAAAGTTCGCATAATTTTTTAATTTACTTGCATTTGCTTCACAGCTATTTAAACTATTTAAACCTTAAATCTGAATGGCTAAAGTAGGTACGATTCTTTTAGTTTTACACATCTGCCCTGCACGAGCCGCCACTGTAGGCGACTGAAATAAGCATTTTGTTCTTTACTAAAGGCACTTCTCTGTTTAGATCTTGGTTACATTTTTAAATAATTACTACTTGTCTATCGTTGTTGGCAACGCTTACAACAGCGAATATTTTATGGGAACGTCTTAAACGACAACAGCGACTATCGCCTTTATTTTATATTTAGAAAGTAGCGCGAGTCGTGCTTTCTACACTTTTAAATCAGTTAACGACAATTTGAGCAAATCATTCATTAAAATTATCTACTAATGATTACTACGACGCATTCTGTTTCCACCAAATGTGGTAATTGTTTCGTTTAATACCATCAGGGCGAGTATTTTTAATTGATTCGTTATCGTCATTGGTATTTGGTACAAAGTTATGTTGGGCAAATAAAAAAATTCTATTGCTATTAGCATGAATATAACTATTCTGTTAATTCCATTAAAAAGACCAGCTTTCATTGCAGCTTTTCAGGAATGAAATTAGGAAAGTTTTTAATTTAAGGTTTTTGTTCAGCTCGCCAGGTTGAAAATAATAAGATACGAGAAAAACAAAAAATCTGCTTTTTTATTTTTTGAGAGTGAATCAGTGACTCTCCATCTCTTGTAACAAAAAAGATGACAATTAAAAAAACTAAACTAGCCTTGTTTGCACATACATGCACGTACACTTTGTGAATAAAAGAACTAGGTAGTGACAAAAACAAAAAAAAATATATTATCATTAATAAAAAATACAATGTACATAATACATAATATATACAATAAAATACAGTTTTTGCTTACGTATGTGTACGTATTTAAGTGCTTACTACACGTAAATATTCGACAATACGTGTCCTGTCTAGAGGGCAGACAGAGTAATCAACGACATAGCCCAACTCTTCGTCTGGTCTCTGGTACTGACTATTTCTATCCTGCAATTCTTTCGTGCATTCATCGCATAGCCCAAAATGCTTGCACGGAAGCAGCACTGTTGTAGGAGAATTTTCCTGGCATATGATACAAAGGGCGTGGTCAGTCCTTTGGGCTGCTTCAGCTACCTCATCGTAAACTGCTTCCTCTGGGACATCGTCCTCCGTAGCATTATCTGAAATTGAATTAATTTAAGTTAATACGAGTAATTTTACAACTTAAACTATCAATATCGGCATACGGCTGTAGCAACGGGTATTATAAACGTAGGTATATAATACCGAAATCGTCTGAACGGGAGGTACGGAAAAGTTAAACTGGTAAAAAAAATATTTTTAAAAAGTCAGAAAGTAGACAGTTGCTCGGAGAATGAACTAGATGAACTTACCGACAGTAGCATATTCTGCGGGAAGATCTCCCGGAAGAGGTCCGAGAAGGTGCTCCTCGATCTCATCTTCCTCACCTTCTTCTGCCAAGTTTTGTTGGACAATACCTTCAACGC